>OVBI01003240.1:0-13707 GCA_900406495.1 Sisymbrium altissimum
CATTATTATAAAATATAATTTTTTTATTTGACTAAAACTACTCATTTTTTTCTTTTTTAATCCATATTAACTTTTATAAGAATCTATTGGGGTTTAAAATTATTTTAATTTAATTAATTGATATTAACTTTTATAGGAATCTATTGGTGTTTAAAATGNATATTGGTGTGTAAAATGATATTTTGTGATTTATTATAAAACAAAAACCTATAGATAGAAATTAAGTTATTTATATACTTTTATGTAAATCATATTTTATGTTATTCATCGATAAACATATTTACTTATATTTTATGTTATTAATCGATAAACATATTTACTTATCATTTTTATTGTATAATTTATTTTAAATTTAGACCATATGTAAAAATATGATACAATATTATATATAAATAAATCATCATTAAATTATATTCAAATTATATTCAAGTTAGATAAATTCACATATTCAAAAAATTATAAAAAAATATCTATTTAAATTTATATTTGATCAAAATATTTTATATTATATTATAAATTTTTTAATTCACAAACATAAAATTCAACACTATACTAGATAATTATGTTTTTAATATTTTTTATTCTGATTTAAAATATAATTTTTAAATTAAATTTTATAAAATAATTAATCAATATTTCACAATGCTCATAGCGGAGGTTATTATCTAGTGGATGATTATTACGAAGTTCGCAATGGCAACTTTTGGGAAGCAAGAGAAGAGGGGAATCTATCGTGGGTATAAGTTGGTGTACGCTTGGGATGCTACTGTATCAAAAGCTTCTTCGTTGGGATCGATTTGTATCTCTTTAAGCTTGTTGTTAGTTTCTTTTCTAAAATAGTTTTATTTTTATTTTTATTTTGTGTTGGAAAATTTTACTGTCCAAATCTTGTTAAGAGAACGTGGAAAGAGAACGAACTTGGACTTTTATTTTTTTCTCAAGAGTATTTTGTAAGTCTAAACGAGCTTTTATTTTTTCGCTTGTACATTCAAGAAACTAAAATAATAGTAGTTTGTTGGTTTCGGATGGTTTTATAATTTGAATTCGATCAAAATACCAAAACTTTAAATAAGATTCGGTCAGGTTGGATGACTATAACTCAGATTATATATCTGATAAAAATACTAATCTTGAATTCATCTCAATTACGAATTCACTAATAACTCATGATGTACTAGTCGAGTTATTATAAATCATAACTGAGTCATGTATAAGTATAATACCTTGAAGCCATGTCAAACTAACAGAAGTTTCTCTCGTTCTTGAACGAACTCTTTATGTAAATCGCGAACAATATTTGAGCCCATGGTATAATATCTCTTCCATGTAGGGCATTGGCATAAAATTCCAACACTAAATTCACCGTGTGGATATATAAAAACCGGCCCAATAGGCCCAGATTGTTTTTTGTTTGGGTGTGCGATTAGAGAGACACTAAAAACAGCGTGTAGTTTAGAGAAACTGTTATAGAACTACACGTTGTTTTCTTTCTCCAAAAACCCTAGCTCCCAAATTTTTTTCTGTATAAAAAGAATGAGAACGTGCAACATAACAATCAGTATCAAGTTTCTTAGGGTTTACGATCTCCGCCGTCTTAGCTCTTCTTACTTATTATTATTATTTTTTTTGATTCTTCTGGTTTTCTTGCTTCTGAGTGTGTTTTTAATGGACAGTGACGATTGATATTAAGGTCTCGTTCGTCGTAACATAGGCCTTAAAAAGTCTATTTGCCGACCATTCTGTTATATCACCACCCATAAACTGAGTCCATTCCCTAAAAAAAACAATTTTCATTTTATTTTCTTGTTTTTTTTTTAGCCGATGATTTAAATGATTAATGACAAGCATATGTCTGAATTAATCCTTGTTGATACAACTAATCTTCTCTATGAGGCTTACCTTTGTCTTTCCCGACAAATCTTTGGTTTTGTATCTGTTCTGTTTGGTTCTGTTTTTTTTTCTTTTGTAATTTAAAGGCCAGTGATTTAAATGATTTGACAAGCATATGTCTGAATTAACCTTGTTGATAAAATCTAATCTTCTCTATGAGGCCTTTTTTTTTTTAATTATAAAATCCTAATTTGTTTTGAAAAAAGAGTTTGTTGGGAAAGGGTCAAGTGAGGATTGATAACGCATAGTTCAGATGATAAAAATCTTACGTGATTACATCTATTCAGCATAGTCTTTCGCTCCTATCTGATGACTCTTTCCTACTATCTTATATTTCAATTTCGAATTTGATTGTTTTAAACGGCTGAAATATTTAACGTTTTCCAGATAAGTTTATCTTGAACTGAAACTGTGGTTGTAGAATCTGTAAGCATGTGGACAGGACAAAATGTTCAACTTTGCAGTTGAGATTTGCAATTTAAGACAATGTTCACCAGTTCGGCCGATGATATAAAATCTGTATAAGAATAACCTTGAAATTTCTCTGAGATAAATCACATAATTTAATTGGAAAAATGCGTTTAGTAGATTAGGTCGAACTCGTATCCAATATTGATTACTAGGCAGATTTGTGCTAAATAAAGCTCACTATCGAACGTTGAAAAACTGAATTGTGACAAAGGGTAACGATTGAATGGTATAATACTTTGCGAAAGACCATCAATAGTAAGTCGGAGCATATTTTTAGCTTAGTATTCTTTGTTTGTCAACATCAACATACGAATTATGGTGTATCATTAAAATATCACAGAAAAATACATGAAAAGGAGCTATGTTTTATTACCATGATTGTATCATTATCAGAGTTAAAAAATTTGGTTTAGTTTGCTTTTCAGTTCGCTTTGGTTTGACTTTGAATAAAAACATAACAAAATAGTGAGATTTGGAGGGTGCCCGTGACTCAACCACTGGATCATATATTTCGAGAGAGCTTCAAAAATTTCACCTTCTTGCTGTGGATTTTTTTCGAATGAAAAATTCATAATGGTCATTCGATGTTTTCTGATTTAACTATCAACATTCACAGAGTTGTCTTATAGATACAACTAGAGATTTAATTTATAGACACTAGACAGTTGAGACGTTGGAGGTTTGCTAGAGTTTCAGACGTAGTTGAAAACTCAGCTTGGCGGTTAAGATGATGTCAGGTCACAGTTGCAACAACTGATTACACAAACCCGTAGTACGCCGCTGCCAAATCTGAGAGATGCTGATGAAAACGTAATGGCATCATTCTCCAATGAATATCGAGCTTGGTTCTCGACTCCTACAACTTTGATTCAATTTCGAAATGCTTTATATTCATCTATTTGATTAATAAATTTAACATTTCAAAAAAAAAAAAAAAGAAAGTAATGATAACAATGAGATTATAAATATTAGTTGAAATAGAATATTTCTAGTATAATCAAATGTATTTTGGGGTATGTTAAATTTGTACATTTAAATAAATCAGCTTGTTTGGTATTCAGTTTATTTGCAAACTATTGTTACTTTTCGATTTAAATGAGTTCGGTTCAATTCAATCCTGTTTTTAAGAAAATGGACAGAAGAAACCAACCGAGTTCAAAAATCAAGAAAGAAAAACAAAATAAATAACCGAGCTCTATTGATTACCAACTTGTAGTACATAATAATTAAACATAACTATCTTTAAATCAAAACGAACCTACCTTCTTCTCTCCTTTTTTTCACTTTAAGATAACATCGTCGTGTCTAGACTTTAACCAATTAAAAAAAATTAAAGAGTCAAATTCTTCGGTTACAATGTCAAAACATGCAAAAAAAAAAGTTGAGAGCGTGCTATTACGTAACTGACACACAAAACTGGCGACAAATGTTCATCAAACCTACGCTTGTATCCATTTCCTTATTTTGTTCCCATGCATACACACAA
Source organism: Sisymbrium altissimum (assembly GCA_900406495.1). NCBI lineage: Eukaryota > Viridiplantae > Streptophyta > Magnoliopsida > Brassicales > Brassicaceae > Sisymbrium > Sisymbrium altissimum. The sequence goes on from OVBI01003240.1 coordinate 3,848, forward strand.
ATACAATATTTATGAGCACGAGACCAAACATAGATAGATAAACCAAAAAGAAAAGAACAGAAAACGATGAAAATGTACCCAAAATCTGACTCAGACATGACAAGCTTCGACCTATCATCATCACCGAAACGTCCCACTTACTACGTTCAAAGTCCATCACGTGACTCCGACAAGTCTTCCTCGGCGGCACTAACTCATCAGACCACTCCATCAGAGTCTCCGTCACATCCATCGTTTGCTAGCCGCATCTCCGGTGGCGGTGGAGGAGGATTCCGGTGGAAAGGACGGAGGAAATATCACGGTGGAAGATGGTCGCCGGCTGATAAGGAGGAGGAACGGTACGAGGATCTTTATGGGGACAACAGAGGAATCTCAATCTCTACTTGTAGACTTGTTTTGGGAGTTGTTGCGACTTTGACTCTCTTTCTTCTTCTCTGTTCTGTTCTCTTTGCGGCTTCTCAATCATTCTCTCCGATCGTCTACGTCAAGGTAAGTTAATCTTTAACTTACATATATATAAGCAAACATCACTTACACTGCGATTATTTCAAGCCCCATTAAGTTATATAATTGCATTTGCGTTTACAAAGTGTTAAGAACATAGTCAACAAAAATCAAATCAAATTTTTTATTGTTGTTGTTTAGAAAGTATATAATATAAAGAATCACTTAGAATGCAACTGCTTCACATACCAGTTAATTATGCGTATACGTTTGCGTTTACATGAAAACATTTTTTTCTAATTAAATCACATTTTTAAAAGAAATAAATTTGTATTTTTTATAAAATATTTTGGATTAGTGATTACGTTTACAATTAACAAAATGGGTTAAAATGATAAGATTTGTGGTTTCATTCGAACTTCTAACATGTATACCCAAATGCAAACAAAGAACCAAATCTTAATTATGCTTTGATTAGTTATTTGTCTTTGCTTTTACATTTTTCAATAGTGTGTTTTCTTTCAAATAATTCCACTACCCTTTAATATTTAGAACAAAAGCATACTTACCATAAGCGTTTGAAATAACGGGAACTTAAGTCTACCGAAAGATTTATAGGTGTTTAACTGTTAACATGCATGTGTTAAATAGGGTGTGAATGTGCATAACTTTTACTACTGGGAAGGTTTAGACAACACAGGAGTTCCGACAAAGATCATGAACATCAAATGTTCAATGCAGCTCACAACACACAATCCTTCTACATTCTTCGGCATCCACGTTAGCTCCTCTGCTTTAAAACTCATCTACTCTCGTCAATTCACACTTGCCATTGCTCAGCTAAAGAATTACTACCAACCAAAAGAGAGTAACCATACGTCTAGGATCCAACTCGTTGGCTCTAAGGTTCCACTGTACGGTGCAGGAGCCGACTTAGCTGCTTCAGACCATAATGGTGGAGTTCCCGTGAAGTTGGAGTTCGAGATCCGATCACGTGCTAACATTGTCGGAAGTTTGGTCAAATCTAGGCATCGGAAACATCTCTCTTGCTTCTTCTTCATCTCCTCCAACAACACTACATTTGTAAAATTAACCAACAAGACTTGTCGTTAATAGAAGTTTCTTCATTCTTTTTCTTTGTTATCCATTGTACTATATTAATAATAAAAACTCGTTTATTTTTAAGAAATAAACAAACCATAAACTAAATTTGTCAAACGGAATGTCCAAATCACATTCTTTTTCGGATCTAGTAGAACAATTGGAATTAAGATTTAAATAATAACAAATAAAAATAACACGTGTAGTTAACTAATTGTAAAACTGATATGAAGTAGATCAAGGAGATAAAAGTGGGAGAACATTTCTTACGTCTAAACTGTCCACCTTCATTCTTCAATATTTACTAAAACATATTAAAGAAAACAGAGTTGTCTCATAGCAAGAACCAGTGAGAAAAACAAAGATGATGGACGCAACGTCAGAATCAGAAAGAACAAGCCTAGACCTATCTATATCATCACCAAAACAAGCTTACTACGTTGAGAGCCCATCAAGCGTGTCTCAAGTATACGATGGTGATAAATCTTCTTCTGCTGCTTCTCTAATTCAGATTCAGACTCCAAACTACACTATCCTCACCGAGTCACGTCTCTCTTCTTCCAGCCGCACCTCCAATGGGACAAGCGGTGTGGGATTCCGGTGGAAAGGAAGCTCCCGGAGGAGAGACATGTATTGGCTGGAGAGGCCTTACACGATTGACGAAGAGGAAGTTTACGAAGATAACAGAGGAATATCAGTTGGACAATGCAGAGCGGTTATGGTAGTATTAGGGATAGTGGTTGTCTTCTCTGTTTTCTGCTCTGTTTTGTGGGGAGCTTCTCATCCTTTCTCACCTATCGTCTCTGTCAAGAGCTTTAACCTCCATAGCTTTTATTACGGAGAAGGAATCGACAGAACAGGTGTTGCCACTAAGATTCTGAGCTTTAACAGCTCAGTGAAAGTGACAATAGACAGTCCTGCTCCTTACTTTGGCATACATGTCTCTTCCTCTAGTTTCAATCTCACCTTCTCTGCTCTCACTCTCGCCACTGGTCAGGTACTCTTTGTTTCAGATTTCACTTATTGCTCTTATGTTATCATCATAGTAATCTGGACTTTACATTTTGTTTCTGAAGCTTAAGAGTTATTACCAACCAAGAAAGAGCAAGCACACAGCCATTGTGAAGCTCATTGGGTCCGAGGTTCCTCTGTATGGAGCAGGACCAAACTTAGCGGTTTCCGACAAGAAGGGAAGAGTTCCAGTGAAGTTAGAGTTTGAAATCAGATCACAGGGGAATCTTTTGGGGAAGCTGGTCAAGTCGAAGCACTTGAATCTCATCTCCTGCTCTTTCTATATCTCTTCCAAAACCTCAAAACCTATAGAATTCACTCATAAGACATGTAAACACATTACCAAGTAAAACACCTTTTTTCTTTATTTTTCTACTTTGCAAATGAGAATCTCTTATTTACTTGTTTTGGTTTTAATCTGCAATCCAATTCCAAATATGCAATCTTTTTCATTCATAAAAAGGTACATGGATTTTTGTTTCTATATGCACAAATGCTTCAAAGGAAGAGATGTCAAAAAACAAAAAAACAAAAAAAATTCCAATTCTCTATTCCTTGTCTACAGCACAACCACCTTTAAGCACTGTCCCGCTTACTCTATTTGGTGGCCAATACCGAAAAACTGACCGTCCTATAATATTCTTCAAAGGCAGAGGACCCCTGAGACAACACAAGTTTTCCAGATTAAGAAACGATCTAAGAAGAAGCTACATTTCATGAATATCTAAAAAAAGATTGAGCATAGGCCTCTCACCACACATGTGAATCGTAACTGTTATTCCTGTTGTCACCCATCACAAAGACAGAATTCTCTGGTACCCGCTACAATGTTGAAAGTAACAGTCAAAATCAGAAAACAACCATAACCGGTGAGTTTAGGTTTGAATTTTTGATTGAAAGACGACGATAATACTTACAACTGCTGTCATTTCATAACCAGGAGGCTCAAAGATGAACTTTTCATTTCGAGCAACACCGTTAACCATCAGTTTCCCATTATGAACCTACACGTTTTCTCAAACCAATTACCATCAGCTTCATTGTTATAAGTCTCTTCACTAATCACTACTAATGCAATCTAAGAGTGAAAGACCATATCATACCTCAACAAGATCACCTTCTTTGGCAACAATCCGTTTAATGAAAACATCCGCATCAGTGTACCCAACTTCTTGAAGAACCGGTGGACTTTTGAAAATTACAATATCGTTTGCACAAGGCTTCCTGAAATAATAACTCACCTGAATACACAAACATCCCAAATCTTTAGTAACAATCACCAAAAAACCCATCGATGCATCTCTTTAACCTCATCCTAAAGTGAACTCTTTAAAGATGTAAAAAAGCTTGAACATCATCATTCTATACAAAAACCAACAAGTGCGAAACCTTTAAACAGCATTCTAATAGATTCCTAATCAACTATAGTTCAAAAGTTCCCGTACTTTCACTAAGATTTGTAACAATCACTACAGCTAACAACCCATCGAATGAATCTATTTACCTCAGTCTAAAAAAGCTTGAACATTTGTAATCAAAACACAAAACCAACAAGTACTAAGCCTTAAACAGCATTCTATAGATTCCTAATTAACTATAGTTCAAAAGCTCCTGTACTTTCACTAAGATTCCTAACAATCACTACAACACATCGATGAATCTACTTACCTCAACTCTAAAAAAAGCTTGAACACACAAAACCACCAAGTTCAAAACCAACAAGCTTAAAACATCATTCTATAGGTTCTTAATCCCTTAGCTACAGCTCAAAAGTTCCAAACTTTGTACTTCCATTGAGAAACCAAACATCATTCTATACGTTCTTAATCCCTTAGCTGAGCTCAAAAGTACCAAACTTTGTACTTTCCACTAAGAAAGCTAATCCAAATTAAGGAGAAAATGTGATTGCCAACAGCACCTTCTCTGCAACCAATCTGTCTCCGACATCAAAAGTAGGATACATGGACAAGGAAGGAATGTATCTTGGCTCTGCAATAAAATACCGAAACGCAAGCGACACAGCAATAGCCACAAACACAGTCTTGGCATCGTCAGAGGTGAAGTCAAGCCATTCCGGGAACAGCCTGTCTTTCTTCTCAACTTCACCGTCGTCATCACCGTTATCTCCACCGTCACCTCCTCCGTCGTTACCACCGCCGGAGTCTAACGGCGGCGCAGACTTCGTTGTCTCATTAGAATCCTTAATCCCATAGCAGCTCAGGTTCCGCCGGTAGGTTCTCCGGTCTCCGGTACTGAAACTGAGACGAGGGAAAGAAACGAATTGAGACTTTGGGGTGAGACTTGGAGAATTAGGGTTCTTGAAAAATCTGGACTTTGAATCAGATATGAGAAAAGATAGCGAGGGAGTGGAGAAGTGAAGAGATATCATCATCTTCGTCTTCAACAACAGAGAAGTGAAAAGCTTCAATCTTTATGTTTTTCTCCTGTGACTGTGAGGTAATTTCTTCATATATCTTTTTCTTTTTTTTCCTTAGTTATGACATCAAATCAGTAATTAAGACTAAAGAAGTGGAATTAAGAAGGAAAGAACATTTTTAAGAAAAGATACTTTGGCACAAACTGATTCTAACTTAACACAAAAGTTGGTCTAATGTGTAACACGAAATTTTCGTAAGCAACTTAGCACATACGCAAAATACATGAAAGGCTTTATAGACAAAAACTATGGCATAAGATGAGAAATGGCTGACGCAAGAGGAAAAATGGACTACATACAAGACTCTTAACAAAAAGCAGAAGGATATAGACTCGTTCTGGCCGTGGTTGAGCTTGTGGAGTGTTAAATGAGCCCAACAATACGATTTTTTAAGAACAAAATCATATGTATTGAACAGCACTTTTCATATCCTAAAATTTGACTTGGACGTACATTACCTATAGCTAAAGTTGATTCTTCACTGTATTGACGTGGTTGTTTGGCGTGCCATATTGCAGCCGAGTAACAACCAGTTTCACTACTTATTGAACTGAACGGAACTTGGCATGCCAAACAACCACGTCAATACAGTGAAGAATCAACTTTAGCTACAGGTGATGACGTCCAAGTCAAATTTTAGGATATGATTCTGAAAACTGCTGTTCAATACACGATTTTGTTCTTAAGAGTCGTATTGTTGGCTCATTCAACACTCTACAAGCTCAACCACGGCCAGGACGAGTCTATATTGCTAATCAGAGACTTGCTGTTCTCTTTGTCGAAATGGATTCAGTTAAGAACTTAAAGTGGGAACCTGATATTGTTCAACAAGAGAACAGCAAGTCTCTGATTACTGGTTATTGGTTAAAGTAGTGAAACTGGTTGTTACTCGGCTGTAATATGGAGATATCGATAGTGACTTTTCTTCATTACTCTTCGTCACCTATTAAGTGGGCTGATATTTTGTTGTGGCTCTCCACAATGCTGCTCCAAACAAGTGTTCGAAACTGGCTATTTTACAAGGATGGCAAAGGACTATTTATGAGATTTGGCGGAGAGGGAAGTTGTCGCTTATTACATGATGGGATAACGCAACCATATCACAAAGTGGTTAAGTTGATCTTTTCCACCATGAAGGATAAGACTTAAGAGTGCAGCATTAGGCAACCAAGGTTTAAAGTATGGTCACTCTCTCCTACAAATTTGGTCACGGGTAATATAATGGTGACAATTATCTATTTTCTTTGGGTTATGTTGTCGTAGGAAACTCCGTATCCCATAAACTCTCTCCTATCATCGTTGATCCCTTTTCCCCTTTCTCAATACTCCAAGATTCTATAAAAGTCTGCTGGTGTCCATCTCCCATTTCCTTTTTTCCAGTTTAGTTTTGCTTGCTTCCTTATACAATTATTTTTTAATTAAAAATCCCCCTTTGTCAAAGAAAAAATATATATATGGGAAAACTTAAATCTAAGAAATAGATATATATGTTATGACAAAAACATGTTGTACAATGTTTTCTGGTTCATGTTTAAAGTTTAAGTTTTAAAGCGAAAACAAGAAGTAAAAAGTTTCAAACAAAAACCGATTAATTCATCATGCTAATCAGTTTACATATTATCTTCAGACTTCAGATTAAATTTCTTGAGACTTTCTTTGCCATGTTTCCAAGAGGAATGAAAACTGTAACCATATACGGTGTTAGAGATCAGCTAGCTGTGCTATATATGGGCCATGAGAAGATGTTGAAGATTTGGATTACGACTAAGATTGATCCCAATGTGATATCCTGGAGAAAATTTTTGAAAGTGGATATGAGGCCGCTCACTGGCTGTCCATCTAACTTTTATGTTGGGAACTTCTTCATTGAAGAGGAGAAGAAAGTTGCTGTAATTTCCAGTAAAACAACCAGAGCCTGTAGGTACCAAACAGCTCGCATCATTGGAGAAGATGGATACTTCAAATCTGTGATTATCGGAGAAGCTAGTAAACCCCACGCATTTGGAAATGTTTACCTAGTTGTGTTCTCTTCTTATGTTCCAAGTTTACTGCAATTATGAGGGAGATAAATAATATTATTGACTAGTTTCACTTGCAATACTTTCATTTGTTTCTTGTATCATCCCCGTTTGAATAAGGTTAATGATAATCAATCATTTTATCTTCTAAGAAAGAAGCACATTCACTTAGTTGCTGCACCAAAATAAAAACGGGAGAGAATTATATCGAAAATAGAGCTTGTGCCATCTTTGATTAAATAAGGTTCTCAATCTTGAGATTTGTCAAACTGAGAAATTGAATTTTATCCTTTGATTATATAAGGCGCGATATGCATGAAGATAAAAGTACGAATGAAAGTATAAACAGAAACTTTTGCCATGAATCTACTACCAATACAGAACAATGAAAATAAGCAACGCAATGAAGTCAAATAGAGTAAAGAGGAAAAAAGGATGCGAATCAAATTAATATACATATTGACAACAAAACCAACTAAAAAAAAAAGATAACAGGTGTTGTAGTAAATGGACTAATTAAGTTGAACTACACTTGGTACGTAAGAGCAAACACTAGGGAGACAATATCTGTATGGAGATTCTCCGAGTTCAATTTTATTTATGGATCCATCCACTCCAACGATGTAAGCTACGTTCATCCAACCTTCTTTGCTAAAAACAACGGCAACTTGCGTCTCCTCATCAATAAAAAAACTCTCATGTGTAACCGGAAACTTGAGTTTTCTCGTCATCCTCACAGATAGGAACACCTTGCTGCTCCACGACACCTCGTCGGGCTCAATCTTAGTCGTAACCCAGATCCGAATTTTATCGCATCGAGGAACCAAAATCGCAAGCTGCTCTTCTCTAACACTAGATAGAGTGAAACCTTGGTAGTGAGAAGGATAGTCAAACGGCGACAGAGGCAAACGTGGTCCAAATCTTTCTCTTGTGAAATCAAAAGAGAGTAAACAAGCATCTTCTTCGTCTCTGCCTGAAGCCTCCCTTTTAGACAACCAGTACGTGTTTCCCTTGAGAGAGAAGCGACGGTTATAGTCAATAACCACGTCTGGAGTGACATCAAGAACCCTCCATGAATCAGAGTTAAAGTCATAGATTTTGTAGTCAGCAAAAGAAACACCGGTTGGTGGAGCGTCACCAATATATTCCAAGATTTTGTAATCAACAAAGCTCAAGATTTTGTGGGAGTTGCTGCTCTTGTCGTATCCCAGAGCATACGTATAAAGGTCCGATTTTTCGAAATTATGTTCGGGTTTGATCCACCGGGTTTGCCCTAAGTACGGGTTCCAAACGACGAGCCTAGTGTTGTCTTCAAAGATGCATAACAATAAACCTTCGCAATGAAAGACTTGAGATACATCGAATTGATCTGAATCGTCTAGGCTAATAAGTGTACCTTCATGATTCATGAATGTTTCATCGTTCTTGCTAAGATCGATGCTCATCAAATAAATCGTATAATCCAACATCAAGACCAACATAAACTTGTCCTTTCCTCCTGGTACTTGACGACCAAGGTACCGCTTTGCAAAGCTCCTATCCTTTAATAAAGTGTTCCACGTTTTGCAAGTTGATCGGACACTTCTCAGATCTTTCATCGGAATTCGACACAGCACTTCCTCAGCCAAAACCGTTGGGAGATCCGCCATTGACTCCATTGCTTCTTCTGCTGCTACTTTTCCTTGGCGACCAAGTTTCTTCTTTGCAAAGCTCCCAACTTTGGATAAAGCGGAACACTTTTTGTAAGTATATGGGACAGTTCCCAGAGATTTCATCGGAATTTTAGAGAGCATCTCCTCCGCTGAATCCCTTGGAACATTCGACGTCTTTGTCATTGTTTCGAGTCTCAACGAATGATCGATGTAACTTTGGGAAAACTCTTTCTTTCTTTTGCTTTTGTGATTGCTGTTTTGTTCCTCTCTGTGGATATAAACAACCAAAGAATTCGATGATAACAATTTACAAATTTCCTTTTTTATGTAACCCTAGAAAGCAAAGAACTTGCGTTTTCCTTTGTATTGCGGAAAATAAAATAATAAAAAACCGATATCCATGGGATTCGACGGAGTTAAAAATAAATAAAAAATAGAGAAAATGGTGTTTTCTAATATCTTTTTAGTTTTTTTTAAAAGAGTAATTTCCTTTTATATAACCTATATTTCATATGTTATTGGGAAAAACAAAAACAAAACTTTGTAATTACTGAAAGTTTCAGTCTTTTAGGCGGTGTACTAAAATTGGAAAGAGTTTGATGCTACAGTAAAACCTCTATAAATTAATAATATTGGGACTTTGAAAATTTATTAATTTATAGAGTTATTAATTAATCGATAAATTAATAATTATTAATTTATAGAAAATATATTTTTAATTCATAATTTTTTCTAATTTTTTTTAAAAAAACAATGTTATTCTAAAAATTTTAAATAAAACTACTAATAAAATTACATATACAAACTTAAATTTATAAATAAAAAATTATTTATCACACTAAAATAGATTTTAATAAGATATATTAAGTATTAATGTAAAAATGATGTAAATTCATAAGTTCAAAGTGTAAGAAATAATAATTACAATATGCAATAATAAAAATGAAATTAGAATTAATATTAAAATATATTTTAAAACATTTAGAAGTATAAAAGTAATCATCGTATTTACAATTATTTATAAATTTTCAATTTAAATATAAAAGTTAACTATCAGTAAGAGTTTTTGATACTATATGATATATNATTTATAAATTTTCAATTTAAATATAAAAGTTAACTATCAGTAAGAGTTTTTGATACTATATGATATATCATGGTTTTTATGGTTTTTACCCATGATATAAGTTGTATATA
>OVBI01003241.1:0-13702 GCA_900406495.1 Sisymbrium altissimum
TCTGTGACTGAACTAATCAATGCTCAAAACGAATTGACTCAGCTGGCGGAATCAGGCTTCAAGGTCGACTGGTTCCGGTCAAAGCTTGAGGAGAGATCTAGGGTCCAACAACTCCATGAACGGGTCAAGAAGGTGAAGTTGGCTTTCTCGGATCTCAAATCGGCTGCTGCTACTGCTATATATTCTTCGTTTGAGTTCACAGATTTTCTTATGAAGAGATTTTTTCCCTCCTGCTTCTCAATCTCAAATCACTAAACTATGTTTTACTTTCCTCGAAGCTGGTGGAGGTTTCATTAAAAATAAAATAAAACAAAAAATCGGCGGTTAATATATTCTGATCACTTTCCATTACATGATATTAGAACCAAACAACCAAATAGATGATTCTCTCTTTCAGCCATTTTTCTTAGATTTTCCATGATTATTACTAAATCTGACATCCAGTTTAATTTCACTTTTACCCAATTTTTAAAAAACTGGACTTGTAACTAAACTAGAAAAACTTTTCCATGGATTCAATGATATTTGAAAAACAACAGTATATATAAGCTGTAGATTTTTTTTTTTTTTTGGTGTGACTATAAGTAACTATGTAAATACTATTAGATAAATAATTTTACCGTTTTGGCGGAAAATTTAGATTTTGCGGTTTTGGCGAAAAAATAAGATTTTGCAATTTTAATAGAAAAATAAAATTTTACGATTTTGACAGTAAAATAAGATTTTACGGTTTTAGCTAAAACTAAGATTTTACGGGTTGGGTCAAAGACATGATTTTAGGGTTTTAACAGAAAAACGAGATTTTGCAGTTTTGACAGAAAAACAAGATTTTGTAGTTTTAGCAGAAAACGAGATTTTGTAATTAAAGTGGAAAATATGATTTTGAAAATAATATTATTTTGAAAATTTGGTAAAAAAAAAAAGATTTTGTGTATAAACAAAATTTTGGTGACAAGATTTTGCGTGTTCACATAACACTTTGTTCCCTCCTAAAATCCACCGCCCTCTGTTTTATCAAACTTGAGCTTTGGTAATGAAATCTCTGATTCAAGTCACATCATTAAATTGATATGTGTTAAATTATATGAGTTTCCAATTCAATTTTAATTGGCTAATGTGGGACACAATATCCTAACACACCCATTTAAAATGATGGGTTTTTAGGCCATTTTAGAATATTTGGGTCTACATTGATGGCATCATTTTTTTTGGCTTTGTCGATAATTGGACAAAACTTGCATCGGATCGGACTGTCGACCAAACTCTAATAGAAATATTTTATAGAATTTTTTAGCCAACGACTTTTCTGATAGTTATAACCAATAAGAGAGTTCCATGTATAATACTTACAACAAATGCGTAAATTTGATAAGTGATGATGGTAAAAGATATAATTTCCAAATTCCTTTTTGAAAATTGTGAATAATGTACAATTGATTATAATAAACCTCTTTCACCAATTTCGATAAACAAGATTCGCTTCAAACTCTAAGGTTTATTCAAACTTGTTGAAAATTTATTTATTTTTTTAAAAAAACTCAGGTGAATAAAATAAATGCGGGTGAATAAAAAAAATTAATTGGAATAAATGAGTGGATCAAAATATTTCAAGATTTTTTTAAGAAGATTTATAAATCCAAAGCAGAAGTTAATTTAGTCAACAACAACAACAACGACATTGAAATTACTAAAGCTTCTCCCAGCACATAAGTTTCTTGAGTCCGAAGGAAACTCAGGCTTCTCTATTATTTTCTCGTTACTCTTAATATCCATCGCCGTCTGTAGGTATGATTCCGAATTCTTTTAATGTCCCTCTGATACGAGTCGCGTCATCGAAGAAAACTATTTGTTTCATCTGAAGAAAACCAAGTAAAATCTCTCATGTGATATACTGATATTTCAAAAACCATTTTAGAGATATGTTAGATGAGCCAATTCAACACCTGATCAAGTTTCAAACGAGCCTTTCTCCTCTGCCTCGCAATATCTTTCTTTCTCTCTTCCTCCAGATTCTCTTGCTTCTCCTGAGAATAAGTAAACCAAATGTTTACAGTAAACGACAGAGTTAAACTCTGTTTCATCTGTATCATCTACTAGTACAGAACCGAATCAGGTCATGTTTCAGTATCTTTACCCTTAAAATTTCTTCCTGCAGGTTGTCTTTAGCCTGTATCCTCTGCTTACAATAGTTTTTGCCTGATAATTAATATTTTTTTTGGTCAAAGAGAATTAATATATAACTTAACCTAAAACATGAAAAAAAATAAAATAATAAAAGATGCCATTTAGTTATCGTTACCCTCTTCTCTGGACTTAGACTTGACTCTGTTATGTATCTTTAAGTCTTTCACATTTGGCTGATAAGAACAATATAGTAACCGCGATGAAATTACCTGACGCATTGGTTTTACACCATCCCCTTCCTTATCCCCTTCCTTTCAATGATCATACACACAACTTGAGCCGAACTTACAAAATCCTCTCACAAAATACTGCATTATACAAGAGCAAAGTGTTACCTCTGAAATGAAATTCATAACTAGAACAACTTGTGTTACTTTTGTTAGATGGACAATAAGCTTAAATCAAATGCATCACGCTCAACAAAATATTGTTTGATTCACTCTACAATATGGCACTCGTACCTTACATTTTGGCAGATTAATCTTCTCTGGAATCTCCTATTAAGATGTTTCAAAGCAGTAAGCCATAAGGAACATTTCAACTAAGAATAAGCTAAATAGATAATTTTGTTTCTCACCTTTGGATGATTGTAACAACAACTTTCTCCGTAGCCACATCGACCAGTTCTTAGATAAAACTGACAATCTTTTTCACCGGGATGAACTGGAAACTCACTTGATTGCGCCATCCCGCTTTCATTTTCTTTCATCATCCTAAAGTTATGTGAGCATCACATAATTATTCCTAGTATACAGTTTTTTTTTAATCAGTAGATACGTAAGCAAAATAAAAAAAAATGATACGATTACTTCAAGTTTCAAAATGCTATAAAAGTTAAACTGATTGGGAATTATGAAATACCTATCTAGAATTCACAGTGAAGCAACCTGTAATTTCACACTTTGAGGAGGTTTAATCTCTGACCTAGACTAATATGGTAAATTCTCAATAAGGTGGCCCTAACCAACTTTGACTTTTTAGATTTTATTAATAGAAAAATCTAAAGTTTCATGTTTGATAATAAAAGTATTTGTAATTAATCATACATGGATTTCAAGATGTATACAATAGGGTGTGATGGATCTGGATATCCAAAAATTATATACGAATCTAGATTTGGATCCGATAGATTCATGTTTCAATTATCTGGATCGATAATTTTAGATATCCATATTTTAGATATATATCCTAGAATTATGATATTTGTGGATATCCGAATCTGAATTCGAATCCCTTAAAAATAAAATGATATGGAAATGCTAAAAACAATATTACAATTAAATATATATTATATTTTTTCTAATATAATATAATATTATCAAAATAAAAATATAATATAATCTTATCAAATAATTTAAAATTTACTTATATATATAAAATTTATTACTAAGAATTAAAATTTTAATATATTTAAAAGGTCCATATCCGACTATAAGATTAAGATATCCGGAGTTTGATGGATCCAAATTCTTTTATCTGAATCCACTGTTCTAGATATTTATAGATTTTTTTAGAGGATACTGGATAATAATTCCAACCTTAACATATATGCGTATCTAATGACTTTTTTTTATATACAAAAATGTCATATTAAAATCAAATTACGAAAATTTACTGAAAAAGGTTGATATGAACATCGATTTTTCACAACTTTATATAGTTTGTAGAAATTTAAATGCATAAAAATCATTCAAAAACATACAATTAATTCATAACAGTTAATAAACAAACTTACCACATAGCAGAAACGTTGAATCGCTTTAAATAGAAAAATTTATGATCGAGACAGTGAAAAACCTAATTTTTATTTTTTCTAAATGATTTGTTGTCATTTTATGCTTTATAAAATCCTCCCCCATATATGTTGTTTCCTAGAGAAATAATTACTTTAAACTTATGAAATAATATAGACAAAACACTGCATTTTTGTTTTTCATCACTTAACTACAATATAGTAGTGGGGGATTCGAACCTTTGTCCTCTAATTGATTGAGGAGAAGGTTAGAACCATTCAAGAGTGGCCAACACCCACGACCATTGGGTACGTGAGGAGCTTCCATGGTTTGGCTAGTTTCTAGAGACGGTTTGTGCGTGACTTCAGTACCATTGCTGCCCCATTAACATCAGTGATCAAGAAGGATGTGGCCTTCAAATGGGGAGAAGAACAGGAGCAAGCTTTCAAGAAGCTTAAAGACAGCTTGACACATTCCCCGGTTTTATCTTTACCTAACTTTAACAAGACCTTTGAGATTGAATGTGATGCTTCAGGAATTGGAATTGGAGCTGTACTTACACAAGGAGGCCGACCAGTAGCATTCTTTAGTGAGAAACTACATGGAGCTGCCCTAAACTACCCCACTTATGACAAGGAGCTTTATGCTTTAGTAAGGTCTCTTGAAACTTGGAAACATTATTTACTTTCTAAAGAGTTTGTTATTCATACATATCATGAGACTCTTAAGTACTTAAGAGGGCAAAGAACTCTTAAGAAGAGAAATGCTAGGTGGTTGGAGTTTGTGGAGACTTTTCCTTATGTCATTAAGTATAAAAAAGGGAAAGAGAACATTGTACTATTCAACTGCTAGTGTAATGTACGTTTGTGTTAGTTGCATCAAGATGCTTTATCCAAATATTATATAAAGATAATGTATGTGGACTACTCCTGGGTAATCGGGTATCCAATTGGGGTTTGGATCGAGTAATTCGAATTTCGGGTATTTCGGTACTATGTATAAAGACTCTAATCGGTATATTTTTAAAATATCGGTTCGGTTCGGTTCGATTCAGAACTGGTCGGGTTTGGATTGGTTGTGTACTTCTACATAAAACTCAATTAGAACCAAAGTAATAATGGGTTAGTATCGGTTCGGTTCTTTCTGATCTTTTTAATATTAAAAACTCCAATAAAAACCTAAAAGAATCGAAAATAAATTTATTTTCAGTTCTTTTAGGTTTTTGTTGGGTTTTTTAGTATTTTGGTTACCAAAACGATCAGAAAGACCTGCTTTATATATAAAAAAAATACTCAAATAACTGAAAAAACCTAAAATATCTAATATATATAAGTTAAATAATTGATAACCAAACTAAATTGATATGATAATACTATTGTGTATAGGTATGAAACTATAAATGTTAGTGGACTTCGGGTATAAACGGGACCCTAATGGATATCGGATAAAACCCGAATCCGAACCAAAACCCAAACTACTTGAAGATTAGTCCCAATCGGTTATTTTACTATATCCGAAACTGAACCGATACCGATTTTATCGGTTCGGATTCGATTCGGTTATTCGGGTTCGGTTATTTTGTCCAGTCATAAATGTGGATGTTTTTCGTTTCTATTTTCGGTTATGCATTAGATGCAACATTTGGATGTAACTTTGTTAGCATGAATTTTGTTGTTGTTGTTGTAAATTTATACCTACTTGTAAATGATAATTAAAATCAAAAGTTTTTTTTATCTTAACTATGCTTTAAAAAACTGATTAACCATGTTAATTTTAATCATTAACCATATCTTTTAATTTTAATATCAACCATATTAATTTTGATCAGGCGATTTTTGCATAAAACATGATTTTGCTATTTTGGCATAATTTAAATTTTTTTTAGAAATAAAAATTTACGGTTTTGATAGATAATTTGATTTTACAAAATAAAAATAATTTTTGGTTTCGACAACAAGATATGATGTCGGCAAAAAAAGATAGAAAATGTGATTATTTTTTAAAATTTTGATGGAAAACAAATTTGTGGTTTGGTGGAAATGTTGTTTTGTGATTTGACCAAAAAAATATTTTTATAGTTTAGTAAGAATTCTTTATTTTAAGGTTATCTTTATTTTAAGGGTATGGAGAGATAATGCCATTTTACCATAATGCCAGTTTTAATAATAATTTTGATTAAAAACTGTTAAATATGGTGTTTTTTTAAAATAATAAATTTTATAAAATATAGATCATCTAAAATTCTAGTGATAAATTAGAGTATTTTAAACCTTTATAATTTTAGACACACTTTAGTGCATCCAAACTCTAATGTAAATATGGTTATCCATATACTTTGACACATAATAATAATATGTATGTTTTCTTCTCCTCTTTTGGTAAATTTGAGTATACAAAATATTGATGTGTATATTTTTTTGTGATGACAATATATGCTTAACCAGCTAGGTTCATACTAATGTGATTGCAGTTGACTATACTACATTTTCCATATTATATCCAGTTATAATTCTGCATAAACGTAATTTTTAAAAGCGATTTTTATTTTTTATAAAAGAATTTGTTAAAAACTACAATTAGACTTCTTAAAGTTACAATTATTAAGGTGATTCCATAAGGTCATATATATCTACAAATTTTTCATGCTTTAATAATACACAAAAAAAAGAAATTGAAGGGATAATTGTTTTTTCTTTTGCACTACTATTTTGGCCGAAAAGTATATATATTTGATTTGTACTTTGTGTTCTGAGTCCAACGGCTATTTTGTTGAGGTGAAAACAACGAATTAAAGCGATGACCCACAATTCAAGTCGTTTGAGCAAAATTTGCCTTAAATTCTTACAGACTCATCATGACCCACAATTCGAGTCATCAACAAGAGTGTAGACACGAATATGTTGTTTCCTATCTAAATGCTTATTTCAAATTCATCAAAAATATCTATTTTTTTATGAGTTTCATTTTGTATCTAATATATACTCATTTCATAATTTGGCAAAAACAAATAAAAGTTGGTAATTGTATCGGACGTCCAATTTGAACATTAAGGCTTTGATTGTTTGTAAATTCGATGATAGATTTTAATTTTAGTTTTTCTAAAATCCACTTTTTTAACCAATCAAGATTCTAATGAAATAGATTTTTTATTTTTAAGGGAATCTAAATTATACTTCCTTTTACTATTTCTAATCAAAATCAAAATCTCTATTGTTGAGTTTGTTTCGGTTATTTGATTCGTAGGATTCGGTCATATAATTGTTCTTATAAATTTTTATTTAAGGACGGGATGCTCTATGAATTAAGTGAAGTTAGAGCATCCAGGCCACTACCAAAAAAGTTCATTTTACATAATTTATTTTTAATATTATATCAGTTATAAATGATGCAAATAACTTTTGCATCACTTAAAAAAGTGACTTTAAAAATAGTGATGCAAAAATAATTTGCATCATTTTTTTACAAACTAATATAAATATTCAAAATATTTACATTACTTATTTTTAATTGATGTCAATATTTTTTTTTTTGACAACAATATAAATGATAAGAGATAAAGCTTTTAAAAGGAAGTATCCATCTAAGTTGGTGGAACTGAAGCTATGTAGGTCATCGCTGTAGGGTGGACTCGAGCACTCCGTGCCAGTTTATCCGCCTTTTGATTTTGTGCGCGTGGGACAAGCTACAATGTGAAAGTCTCGTAGCATCCTCTCCATTCCTCAAAAGCGTCAAGATATTGTGAGAAAGCAGGCCAGTCTTCAGGGTTTGAAACCATCTTCACCACTTCAGAACAATCGGTCGCAAACGTCACATTACATTGGAAGGTAGAGACACATTCCATAGCCCATAATAAGGCTTCCATTTCTGCATGTAATGAGGAAAGGCTGAAGTCCAAATTACGAGTACCCATCATCCTCTCTGTCGTACCCTCTTTACTACATAACCAGCCATTCCCTGAGAAAGAATTAGTATCTTTCCATGCCCCATCTACAAAACACCACCAGCCTTCTTTTTCTCGAGGGACCCGTGAGAAGGTCATGACCTTTGATTGAAGTCCTTCCTCCGCCCTTTGGGCCTCTTCCCAAAGTTTACCTTCTATTTCTGCTATACGCAATATTTCCTGGGGAGTCCAATCTTTGTTATTATGCACTTTATCATTACGACTTTTCCAGATATACCATAAAATCCATGGAAAATAATTATCTGCAACCTCTTTTGGAAGACGCCAAAATAGGAAATCTAAGTTTGCAAAAATCGATTGCATAGGAAAAACATCTGGATTCGAAGGAATCCTCGAAATTGCCCAAGTCTGAATCGCTGGAGGGCATTCAAAAAAAACATGATTTAGCGATTCTTCTTCTGCCCCACACCTCATGCATTGTCCATCGCAATTAATCCCCCGAGTTTTCAACCTAGAACTCACTGCAATACAGCCTGATAAAACTTGCCAAATAAAATGTCTAATCTTAGGTGGGCATTTTATCTTCCAAGAGTAAGCCAACAAAGGTTTTACATCCAGTCCAAAGTATTCGACCCCATTATTCCTCTCTGGATATTTTTGCTCCACAGTGTAGCCTGACTTTACTGAATATGTACCTGTCTTCGTAAAATGCCATCCAATCTGATCCTGCCTAAGTGAATGCCGGATAGGCATTTGCTTGATAATCTTTGTATCCTCTGGGATGATAATTGCTTCTAGAAAGGGTAAATTCCACATACGAGTTTGTGGATCAATCAGATCGTTAACCATTAAAGACGGATAAGTATTAAATTTGCATGTTGCTTGTCTCGGGCGTGGGCCAGGAATCCATGGATCATTCCATACGGAGATAGAAGTCCCTGATTCCACCCTTTTAATTAGTCCTTTGTTTACCAGAGATCTAGCAGAGGTGATACTCCTCCATCCATAAGATGGGGAATATGATTTAATAGGATCCATAGGATCC
Organism: Sisymbrium altissimum; assembly: GCA_900406495.1. Classification (NCBI taxonomy): domain Eukaryota; kingdom Viridiplantae; phylum Streptophyta; class Magnoliopsida; order Brassicales; family Brassicaceae; genus Sisymbrium; species Sisymbrium altissimum. The sequence continues at coordinate 8,864 of OVBI01003241.1, forward strand.
GAGTTCCTGTAATATCTTCCCTTAAAAACCTTTGCAAATAGTGACTCTGGATGCTCCATTAAACGCCATAGCTGTTTTGCCAACAGAGCTGTATTAAAATCTTCAATAACTCGAAATCCAATCCCTCCATCACACTTATCCCGACACAATTTATCCCAAGATTTCCAATGAATACCTCTCTGAGTTGTACCTGTACTCCACCAAAATTGAGCCACCGCACTTGTAAGTTTCTTATAAGTTGATTTTGGTAGTCGGAAGCAGGACATCACATGGGTCGGTAATGCAGTTGCGACTGATTTAATCAAAATTTCCTTTCCACCCTTTGTTAAAAACCTAAGTGTCCAACCATTTACCCTGTTGTGAAGCCTTTCTTGCATGAAACCAAATATTTGAGATTTCGCACCCCCCAAACTCTCTGGTATGCCTAAGTAAGAGCACATTCCACCTATCCTTGTAATTCCTAAAGTTAATTTCATCTCCTCTTGTACCAAAGTAGTGACCTTGTGACCAAACATAAGTGATGATTTCTCTAGATTTATTTTCTGGCCAGAAACCCTTTCATACTCCTTTAAAATACCAATAAGAGTAAGACATTCCTCCTTTGTCGCACGACAGAAAAAAAGGCTATCATCTGCAAATAGATGATGTGAGATAGGGGGACATGCTCTCGCGACTTTCATCCCCGTGACCAGTTTTGCTGTTTCTGCCCTTTTAATGTTCGCTATAAGGGCTTCCATACATAATATAAATAAATATGGAGATAGGGGATCTCCTTGTCTCAGACCACGTTTTGGGTAGATATTTCCTTTCGGCTGACCATTTAAAAGAACCCGGTACTGAACTGATGTTACACACCACATTATCCCGGAAACCCAATTCTGCGAGAAACCCATTTTTCTGAGCAAAGTTTCTATAAAAGACCATTCGACTCGATCATAGGCCTTGCTCATATCCGTTTTAATCGCCATAAATTTATCCTTGCATGATGGATTTGTCCTCAATCCATGAAACATCTCTTGGGCTACCAAAATATTGTCTGAAATTAAACGTCCTGCAACAAAGGCAGATTGTGTTTCCGAAATTAGATTTGGCAGCAGTCCTTTTAACCTTTGACAGATCACCTTTGAGATTATTTTATATCCCACATTACATAGACTAATTGGTCGTAATTCAGTCATTCTACTCGGTCTTGCCGTTTTTGGTATCAAACAAATGTTTGTAGTATTTAACCTTGTATCAAATTGCCCGGTACGTATGAAATTATTTACTAAGCTCAGAAGATCTCCTTTAATAATGGGCCATGCTTGTTGGAAAAAAAGTGCTGTCATACCATCCGGCCCAGGAGCCTTTTCTGGAGCCATCATAAAAAGTGCTTGACGAATCTCCTCCTCCGTAGCCAAAGCGGAAAGATTTTCGTTCATATGATCTGAAATCGAGTTTGGAACTTCTTGTAAGAAATTCCCAAAATCTTCTGGTGAAGTAGTCTGAAATAAATCCTCAAAATATTTAACCGCAACTCCTTCAACTTCACTATCCTTTGTTACCCATATTCCTTCTTCATTATGGAGACCGATAATCCTATTTTGGATTCTCCGTTGTTTTGTCAGAGCATGATAAAATTTTGTGTTACGATCTCCCGATGTGTGCCAAAGGTTCCTACTTTTCTGTTGCCAATACATCTCCTCATCACGATATGCTTCCTTTAATTTCTGTGTAACCTCTAAAACTTCCTCTTGAGACCGAGTGTTATCGTTTTGAACCTCTTCTAGTGATTTTTGCAAATCGTTAATCCTCTCCTTTCCGTACGGTAGATTATGTTTCCTCCAAACCGATATTTCATGTCGACAATTTCTAATCTTGTTAACAAAGGTTTGGTCCTCTCTACCTGATGGTGCTCCCCACCCCTGAATAATAGATTCCATCAAACCATCCTTCCCTATCCATCGTTTATCAAAGCGAAAATGGCTTCGTGTCTGTGCAATTTTATCCTCTATAACTGCAACCAAAGGTCTATGATCGGAACCCACCATTCTTAGATATTCGACAAAAGAAAATGAAAATAGAGCATGCCAGTCGGCATTAGCAAGTGCCCGATCTAACCGACACCGAATAATTTGTCCTCTCCTTCTACCCCTCCAAGATAGAGTGTTGCCTTTAGATTGAAATTCTAATAAACCACAATTCTCAATCATATTATTAAATGGTATAAAAGTGGAAGCATGTCGAAGTGGGCTTCCTTCTTTTTCATGATTTCCAGTGATCTCGTTTAAATCCCCAATAATAAACCATGGATCCATGCGTACCAAACCTGTTCTGGTTATGCGTTCCCAAACTTGTTCTCTTTTCTGTTGAATCGGATCTCCATACACAAAAGATAGATAAATCTTCTTACCCTGGTATTCCGCCTCTACATCAATTATACGATTATTTGAAAAAATTATATTAACATTGTATGTCATATCGTAAAAAAGTGCCAAACCACCACTTGCTCCGACCGGTTCCACTGTGTGCAGATTAGAATAGCCAAAATGCCCTTTAAACTTTTCTACAAAGTGAAATTGTTGTTTAGTTTCAGAAAGAAACAAAAATTCCGGCTTATTTTTGAACCAAATTTCTCGTAAATAACTTATTGTCCACTTACTACCAAGACCCTGACAATTCCAACTAATTATACGCATATTATATTGTCGTATTAAACTTTGATTTTCTCGTGTGTGAACAGAAATCCGTTGGCACCCATTAATAATACCACCTTGAAACCAAAAAGGAAAGGAAAAAAACTAAAATTGGTATTGCAAACCAAACGTATCTCGCGAAAGGGCCCCCATCTTTTACTGTGCCAAGCCCACCAAAAAATTGATGTCAATATATATATCAATTACCAAAACGATGTTAATTATTTGCTACAATTGTTATAATTGATGTTAAATATTTGTATTAGTTACAATTAATTGATGTTAAAGTTAATCTTAATTTTTATAAATAATTTACAATTAACGCAATTTTGAAAAAAAAAAATTTGATTAATAATCAATTTATTTTTAAATAATTCTATAATTATTTATTTCCAAAATCTAATTAGATCTTGATAACAGAAAAAAATTTAAATATTATTGACAAATTTCGATTGATACATCAAATTTAAAAATACGAATTGTATTTACAAAATAAAAAAAAATTCACAAATCAAACTCAATAAATATAGACTCCAATCATCAATATTCTTCCTTTTGTTTCATGTTTCTTCATTCCATTTTTCATAATTTGTAGAATAAGTATTGCGAATTCTTTGTAAATATAGATCAGTTGAGTCTCATCCTTTTTGAAGACATTTCTATTCTGCAAAAATTGAAAGTAAATTAAAAAGGTTAAGTCTTAATTTATTTTTTTACAATTCTCATTTGAATTAGAAAAGCCATTATAGAGATATCATAATTATTTGGATTACCTCTATTTCTCCAAATCGTATAGAAAACCCATTTTGTTATAATGACTGTTATTTGTATCTCTCCATTAAACTTGAAGTTCACCATGTTTCTGTCTTCACAATTTTTCTAATCTATTAAAAATTATTGTAAGTATAGATTCTACTTCAAATAACATAGAAAAATGTATATATGTAGAAATTAAAAGCATAACATGACACAATATTAAAGCATAATTTTAGAAGATGAGTAAAAGATATTAATCTTCAAATTTCAAAAATTGAGTTGAAAACTGTGTTGGAACATTTTTAAAAGATGTATAGTGTAGAAAAAGATGATTTTGACGTGGAGATAATTGTGGGTAAGTTAGAAATATTAAATCTTTAGTCTTTTTAGTCTAGTGGTTTGATTAAAGTTTCATTAATTTTTATATGCAGATTAAAAGAGATAAGTTTACATGAGATCTTCAGCGTGGAACAGGTGCAACCGTTAGGCATAGAAGTAGGTGCAGATGACTCGTCAAGCGTGGATCTTCATAAAACGTAGAATTGTCAACCTTCATAAAACGTAGAATTGTCAACTGTTTGAGTTGTCGATGTAAGATTTCTCATAATTTGCAATATAATAATAAATCAGTATTAAATAAAAATAGTTAATTTTGAAACAAAATAAAAAATATCCCTATTTTTATGGTAATAAATATATTTTATATATATGTATTTTTAATGGCATACAAAATATTCCTATATTTATGGCAACAAATATATTGTATATATAGTTAATTTTCAACAATAAATATGAAATTAACTATTAGTATTAATTATATGGTGAAAATTTGACATATTATTATAATTTTCCTTTTTCACTATAATTGAAAATAAAAAATTACATACATGCATATCAACGTTTTATTGAAGTAAAATTAAATAACATCATCTTATTTAATTTCTGTTAAAAGAATAAATAATTACATTATTTCCCAATTGAATTTAATTTACATTATTATTCTATATATTAGTATTTTTTTGTTAGCATCAATAATATTTTGATGTAAATTTTATATCAATCTAATAAGTGATGTTAACCATAAAAAAATAGATACATCATTTATATAAATGATATAACTTTACATAATTGCATTAATTTTGTTAAAGTAATACAAAATTTAATTATTTAGCATCAATTTATTAATTGATGCAAACTAGTTAATAATAACATCATTTATTTAGAATTGATGTTAAATAATTAATATTTATATTATTTGTAAATAAGTAATTTAAAAAATCTACTATATATTAAAGAAGAAGCAATTACAGGTTATTTTGATGATGTGTCATTCACTCATTTTTTCAGATATTTTTTTTTTATTTTTTATTTTTTTATCCCTATTGCCAAACAACTAAAAATCAGTTAT
>OVBI01003242.1:0-13677 GCA_900406495.1 Sisymbrium altissimum
CCTTTGGTTTATTGCATGTGATATCTGATTTTCAGTTCAATCCTTTTTTTTTCGTTTCTTCATACACTTGTTCTTGTGTGATTGTCGGTTGATATAAAGTAAAAGTGGAAAATCCTTTGTGAGATTTCGTTTCTTGATGTAACTTTGATTAACGTAATTCATTGGTTTTCTATTTCAGTGTGATAATGGACATATAGTTTGCTCCTCCTGCTGTCCCAAATTGAGAAATAAGTGCCCTTCATGTTCTTTTCCTGTTGGCCACAGTCGCTGCAGAGCAATGGAGAGTGTTCTTGAATCAGTGTTTCTCCCATGCCGAAGCGCCAAATACGGATGCACCAAATATGTAAGTTTTGGTAAAGAATCAACTCATGAAAAGGACTGCACTTTTGCTGAATATTGCTCCTGCCCTGTAGAAGACTGCACTTACACTGGCTCATACATTGATCTCTACGATCACTATAGATCTTTTATCCACCCGAAACGAAACTCTTCCTATTTATCACTACCGCGTGATAAGTTCCTTTGTGGCGTTCCCTTTGGTATCAAGATGAACATCAGCGATAAGATATTCATTAAAATGGAATTTATGAAGAAACTATTGTTTCCAGTGCAGTGTTTCCGGGAACCGTATGGAGTGCATGTTACTGTAAGCTGCATTGCACCATCTTCTTCAGCAGTAGGAAAGTTCTCATATCATCTCTCTTATACTATGCATGGACACACTATGACTTACGGATCGCCAGAGGTGGAGACGATTCGGGAAGTGAGCTTCCAATCGCCTCAAGAAAATTATATGTTGATTCCCCACAGTTTAGTGCGTGGTGAATCGTTGGAGATGAGGCTTTGCATCAAGATGTTGAACCAAGAGAAAAAGTTAAAAGGGATATAGAAGGAGGTCCTTTTAGTTTTGCTTTTATATTCCTATGGAAACTCTGTCTATTAGCCCGCCCATTGTAATTAATATATAGTTTTTGAGATAACTAAGAACAGATTTAGTTGATGTAGCCCATTAACACCTCTTATCATGAGCTCGATAGTTTCAGATGTGGATATTTCTTTGATGCTCAAATAGTCAGATGAACATCAGTGACATCAGCCTACTGCATAAATTACAACAGTTTGCTGCTTAACTTATACCTTCTGCAGTCTTGCTACGTAGCTTACAATTTTACATAACAAAGCAAATGTAAAATTAACAGACTAGGTAGCTTATAACATATATCAACTTAGAGCAGCTCTATTGGTTTCGATACCAAGGTTTCTTAAAAACTTTTATGCTAATATTTTAATATAATTTTTTTTTAAAAAAATAAACTATTATATAAGTGACACCTATTTAAAAAGTATATAGAGGCGTTTTATGTATTATCTCATTTGAGATACTAGTTAAGCTGCTTACTCCGCGCTGCGATTTGTTTACTTAAATATATTTTTTGATAAATTACCTTTATTTTAAATAAAACAAAAATAAAATAAAAGAATTTATATTTTAAAATTGAAAGTAAATTTTTTATACATATGTATTAGAACGTTTAAACAAACATAACATATGTCAAAGTAATGCAAAATACATAATAAACAAAGAAAAAGGAAAAAAATAAAAAAGAAATAGTCTGAACATGGTGTTTATGCTGTTAATGTTTGTGTTATGTGATTACATTTCCTTTTGTTTGTGTTTTCATGCATGGGATTGTTTTTGTTTTTTAAAAGTTTTGAAGATTATATTTGTTAAAAGATGTGGTTGTCAATTGTCTATTTTGGTGTAATTTTGTTTTGTTTAGCTGGTTTTGTGGGTATTCATTATTGTTTATAGTGTTGATATCTTTTTATGTGATTAATTTCCGTGCTTTTTTGTTTTTTTAGGTAATTTTTTCGCGCTGTTTTGTTATTCTATATGTGCATCTATATTTCTTTTGCTAATTTTCATATCTTTTTATAAGGTGTTTACTCATGGTAGACCCAATTTTTTATTTTTATGTAATGATATATAGTTTTGTGTTTTAAAACTTTATTGTATTTCTATATATATTTTTCCCTTCTTTTTGCTGGGTTTTTCACTTTGCTAGTACTGTTATTTTTTTTCTTTGTTAATTTATATACATGTGAATTAACTTACTTTTATTAGTTATTGTGTGTTTCTGAAATCGTAAAAATAAAAATATATCCTAACTGTTTCTTTGCCAAATGTATTGTTACAATGTTTATTTTAAAGAAATGCAATTGTAAACGCCTGATTTTTAATTCTCTGTGTCTTTGTTGGTGATCATCTTTTATTTTTTAGCTTATGTTCCTGTGGAAGAAATGCAAATTTAATATTAATGATCATATATGTCTATTATTTTTTTACGTGTAAAGGTAGTCTTTTCCGTAATGTTATTTAACAGTTTGCCTTCTTTTCCTGTGTTTTTTTTTCTCTTGGCTACACTTCATTCATTGGTGCTAATTGTTCATCCTCTTTCTCGTTACCTACATGTGAAGATGTGTAGTTTTCTACTAGTATTTTTTAAAAAATAATTTCTTTGATTTTTAAAAATATTAATTGTGGAGAATAAATATTTATTTTGAGTAAAAGGTAAACCACGAAAAGATTATTTGTATACAATATTTGCAAATATTTGCGAGATATTGGTTTCTTCGTGAAGCACTCATAGAGTTATGCTTGCTTTTTTCTTTTTAAATAATTCTTTTGCTTTTATCTATATATTTTAGTAAAATTTGTTTTTCTTATTATTTTTTCCCTATGATTACATTATTTGATGGTAAGTTCTTATTTTTGTTGTGGCCAAATACTTGTTACTAGTGTTAAAATTATATTTAATTGTTCATTTCATGTCCAAATGTAATATCCTCTGTTTTGTTTTAGATGACATTTTCCAGTTTACAGTTATAAGATTAGACCCATTTGATTGTGTTTACTCAATTTGTTTAATGGGCCGGAATTCGGAGATTTTGGTTAGAGGTTTTTTCAACGCTATTTTTTAACTGACAATAGTGTAAACTTCCAAGTAACTTGTTAAATTTCAGTTAGCTACTTCACTATTCTTTGATTTTGTTATTAGAAACTTGACATGTGTGTTTGTAGGAGTCTGAGGTATAAAAGTAAGATGGGTCTATTTTATGGACCATTTTCGTAGCTTTGCTGTTGGTCCCTGATATTTCTGTTACCGTTTTAGTTCTCCTTTTTTTTTTAATCTTAAAATTTCACTTGTCCACTACAATCGAGGAAAGGTTGTACAGTTAAGTTGGAAAACTGGAATAAAACATGCAGTAGTATAGGCGGTTTTGTTTCATCTTGGGAATTTACTCGTAGCCCCATTTCCTAATAACTTCCACTCCTTTTTCTTTTGATTTTGTAGTCTTGACTTTCTCTTACCATGAGCGTATGGTGTTTAGGTGCGAAATTGGGAGTACTCTTCTTGTAATACAAACTGTTTTCCAGCAAGACGTGACAAAGAGCTTCACAGCTCATTGGCATCATCTCCACCTTCAAGAAAAATACGGTTTGTTAATATTTGTTTTATCCATCTTAATGATTCTTCGAGTTGTCGGGATGTTTCCTTTCAATACCTCCAGAATTTAGCTAAGGTTAGATTATATTTGATCACATAAGGGTTAGAGCCCCATATAAATGTAAAATTTATATTAAATAAGTGACACCAACAAATTGGTTTAGAGAGAGAAATAGTTCAGACTCAGACAAAGTTGGTGATCACAAACAATTTATCGTAAATTTAACAAAATACTGCGATTAATGAAATAATCTAGAAACCTCTACTGAAAGTTTTCTAAGCTCTGACTCTCAGTTTCAAAATTAGTAGGATCCACTTCTTTGAGCTTTTCCATGTGGCCTCTCGTTCCTGCATGGTTTACACATTACAGTGCTGTTCTTGAAATATTACATATGTTATGAAACGTTATATTTAAAATAGGAATGCGCATTTACCTCCAAAAAGCTTGGGGTTCATGGTAATCACTATCATCACTGAATAGAGTTGGTTTTGTGAACACATGTGCAATCAGAAGGTGGCTGCAGTATCATCCCAAAGTGAGAGAGAGACGGTGACAGGCTATCTACCCATTAGAACTGCTCTTCTTTTAGGAGCGAGGTTATTGATAATATTATTATTAAAGGTTCTTTGCAATGTTATTAACAAACTTGAATCTTCTTTCATCATCATCCATTGATAACTATTAGACATTGACTTGAGGAAATACATATATACAATTTGAATTAGCTTTACAAACATTTTACTTGATCATAAAAGATATAATGAAAAGTATACAATTTGAATTAGCTTTACAAACATTTTACTTGATCATAAAAGATATAATGAAAAGTAAATATTCTTTAGAAAATTATAAACATTTTTTGCAACGTCAATATTTTTTTTCTTTTATGTTCTTAGCTGCCAAGTAAACATTGTTAAAATGCGAACAATTTTTAAATCTTTACTAATATTATTTATTAAGTACATTTTTTAAAATACTAAAAAAAAATCTTTTAATTACAAATTATGCCACTACTTTATAGAAAGAATTTTGTTTGGTAACGAGTATAAAAAAGGATACAAATGTACAAGTTTACTGAGTTGACTCAGTGGATCGAATAACCCGCCCTAAACCCCAAAAACAAAAAACGCGGATCCTCTGTATATTACTTAATTTGAACCGATATGGTTAACTCTTTATAATCTAATCGGTTTAGAGAAGTGACCAAATCTTTCTTTATAATTAGACCGAGACAAAATCTTCAGTTTCAAGTTACCATATCAAAACAATTTATTAAATTAAAAACAACTACTTTACATGAATCTCAGGACGTTTATTCAATGAAAACAGAACAAACCAACAACTATGGCAATATAATAAATATTCGAAATTGTTTGTAATCCAATCAAATTAATTAAAGAAACAAACGAATTTCACAATTTCTCTTTGTAATATCTATATTTCCTAAATTCTCTCACCGAAAATATTCAAATTTACAAATTTTGGATTCTTTGATATTGATATCTTCAACTAGACGTCAATATTATCTACTCTATATTCCTGTAGAAAACCATCTTTTGAAAATATTCGACCTAATCCTAAGCTACTTTCTTCACACAATATCAATACCAGTGCCAAAAAGTAAAATACATACCTCACCTCAATTAACGTGCTTAAGAAAATGTCTTAGGTGTTTCCTATCAGCCTCTTGAAGAACATCCAGCCTTTCAAAGCCGCTTGCAATACCATATTGGGAAGATGTTGACACATGAAGGACATCAAGCCTTTCAAAGCCGCTTGTAATAACATATTGGGAAGATGGTGACACATGAAATGAATAACAAACAAAGGAAGAAAAATGAGTTCAAACAAAAAGATGAAAAGTCTTTGCTATTATTTGATAGGTAATGATAAAAGATAGTAATGATTTATGACTTCTATACTATTCTATATTAATATTTCATAATTTGCCATGTTATCATTTTTAATGTTTACATAGATACATAGATTGAAGACCGTGGATCTAGCAGCGGAGGATACTTTGTGTCTTTTGATATTGAGAAAGGAATGGAAAACATGTAAGTTTTAAAACTTTTATCGTTATATGAAGATACTGAACTTTTCTCTCGATCATGAACCAATTTTTATCTTTGATTTCAGTAAATTCTAATTTTAAGAATGACAAAGAGAACTAACCATTATTTTTTCTTGGCATTTCAGAACCAAAAGTGCACCACATGGCCGTACCGTAGAGAGACAATGATCTACACATAATCGTCGTCAAAAGTACACGTGAGTAAATTCCATAAATTCCATAAACATATTATTAGCTATGTTTTGTTTCTTGAAAGCCTTTTTAGAACTTCTAACAATATAATATAACTAGGGTATATTTGCTATAAACTTAGAAGAGAAGGTGTGGATTACTCAAGGTTTGTGACAGAGCAACTCAAGGATTGAGATAGAACAGTGATATCTAAAGCAAGATTAAAATAACTGGACGAGAAATTACCATCCACTGCAGCAAGAATGATGGGAGCCTCTTGAAAGGGGATCTAGAAAAAGGAGCGTGAGTGATCATGTGTATCTACAGTCCCAAGAGACTACCAAGCACCAAGCCAAGCTATCAAATAATTAAGACGATGCTGGTATCGATCCCCACACACAGTCTTGAGCACATGCAGTCGACTCTCTCCACCATTCCCAAGCAAAGAAGAAACCTACTGACTGAGACCCTAATCCACAAGATGCTCACGGAGAGCCAGTGGTGGAGAAGCGACCTAGATCTATAACCACAAAAGGCAAACCCATGAGAAAAGAGGTAAAATTAACTATGTGATAGATGAAATTAACCATGAGAAAAGAGGTGAAAGTAACCATGAGAAGAGAGATGAAATTAAGCATGAGAAGAGAGGATCCATTTCACAGAGCGGTGAGACCAATCGGAGAGTTGTTGTGCATATTTGGAAATGATATAATCCCATATTATTTTGAGAAGTTGTGCATATTTCTTCTCCTTAAACTAAATCATAAATAAAATGTATGAAAAAAATTGCTCCTTGCAAGTGCGGATTATATTCTAGATTATAGAATTCATAATAAAAATTATTTAATAAAATTTTCAGAATAAAATATTTTTTAATCTTCAACTATATATTAGAAATTTACAATCTAAATCAATAAAAAAAAAAAAAATTTAAATTATAATTAAGAAAATAATTCTTTATAATCATAAATATATTTGTAGTTTAATATAATTTACAATTATTTAATAACAAAATTCAAAATAGTTTTCTTTTTCGTGTAAAAATGAATAATCTCAGCCAAACCGAACCAACCGAATAATATACTCGATCTTATGCATACAATCGTAAAGCATAACTCATAAAATAAACATACGGCCATTAGTAAATATAAGAAGATTTCACAGCAAACTATTTAATAAAATTAAATTAGAATATCAACATATAAAAAACAAACTAAATTATTAAAATCAAATTGAAAAAAAAAAAAGAATTTGCTCCGGGCTGGCGCGGATCAATTACTAGTTGTATGCATGTTCAAAGAATGTCAAATCTAAAAATTAAAAACATATAAAAAAAAACATGCGATATTCATCAAGTAATAAGAATTTATAAAAAAAAAAAAAAAACATAAAGTAGCATTAGAATGGGAACTATAGACGCGTAATATTCTCGACATGATCCGGAATAGCCCATACGCAATCAAGATATTTGTCTCTATGCGTTGCATCCTCCACCGGAATACTTTCGACATCAAGCTTTCTCACCGTGTTTAGCTTCGGATCATAACAGAAGACCTTTATTGGTTCGGTTTTGAGGACTAAGACGATCTCTCCACAACTAGTGACACCTGTGACAAGTACTTTATCAAAATTATCACCACCGTTAGAGAAAATCTTGGACCATTCTTCTTTCTTCTTAGCATCCTCCATAATCCAAATTTCCACCCCTTGACTGTCACAACTCATGCATCCTAACTTCCCTTGGTAGTTTATAAGAGTCGAATTCTGGCACATATTTGCTTCTGGTGTCTTGACCTGATTAAATGTCTCCGACCTAACATCAAAACTCATCAATAGATACGTAGTACTAAGTTTTTCGTCAGTCATTGCTAGGTAATAGATAGTCCACTTGATGCAAACCGGAGAAAACTGTGGATAGGGAAGTTTAATGTCACATGGGATGTTCCTCCACGCCTTTGTAGGGTCTCCCAATGTGTAAACATGACAAGACTGCTTCCAAAGTTTCCGTATGCACAGTACTTTGTATTGATTCTCGACAGGATCGTAACCCAAGAAGCATCTGTCCAAGCGCAGATACATGGAGAGGGAGTCCATCTTTGGTAAGGGAATGGACTGCCTCGTGGTTGGGTTATATATAGATAGTGCAGAAGGCTTCTCGTCCCAACAAAGGATTAAGCCGCGAACGTAGTCATGATAAGGGCCAGGGCTTGTCACTGATTCGTTTTCAGGATTTTGAGGGCATGTGGTGGAGAAGATGAAGGAATAAGATTCTAAGAGTTTCTTTGACTTGGTATCGAAGATGAGATGAGTATCAGACTGAGGCTGAGCCAAAGAACGATTCAAGATCGAGTCAGTGAAGTCGTTACAGCTGTCGATAGTTGACGACCATTCCTTTGAGACGCATCTAAATCTCATGAGAGACTTCACCGGGAGTAACTTGAGTATCTCCACCTGTATAGGAATACAGATGCCGTTGACAGACATGAGAGACTCACCGGAAGTACCTTGACTTTCTCCTCCTGTAGATCGAGAGGAATATAGATGTTGTTGACGGACTTTTCACGGCAGAGAAGACTTCCACTCGGCGATGGTGATGAGGTCTCGTCATTGTTCTCTTCGGTTCTTTCCTTCATCCTGTCTTTGTTCTTTGTTTCTTTTCTTCTATAAACCTGATTAACACGGAAGTAGAGAGAGCTAAGAATTAATTAGAGAATCCTCTTTTTTCATATAGTAAAAAAAAAAAAAAAAAAACAATGAAAATTATTCCTTATTAGATAAGGAAATTTAATATTCCTTGTGGAATTGGAAATCTCAATAGAGCAAAAAGAAGCACGTTTGCTGCTTGTGTATTTGACAGTAGAATAAAAAGGCAGAACCACATTGTTTTTTTCTATCGAGAGCATCGGAAACGGGAAACCTAACGAAAACCTATCGTCATGGAGTGTGTCTCAAGCACAGAGGACAAACCACCCACGGGAACACTGAATCTTGATGTTCTCAATTGTCCTATTTGCTGCGAGCCATTCACTATACCTATCTTCCAGGTTACTCTTCGAGTTTTGCGTTTTTGATTCATGTTTTTTCTTATTTTATTTTCTAGAGTCAAACCTTGAAGATGATATTTGGACTTGTGGTCATCCACTAGACAGCCATAGGTGTTAAATCTTAGAATTAGTTTTGTATTCAGTTCAATCTTGTTATTTCTTTTCCCCATATACTTGTTGATATAAAGTGAAGTGGAACATCCTTCGTTAGGGTTTCGTTTCTTAAGTACTGCTTTGATTGTAATTCATTAGTTTTGTATTTCAGTGTGATAATGGACATTTAGCTTGCTCCTCCTGCTGTCCCAAACTGAAAAAAAAGTGTCCTTCATGTGCTTTGCCTGTCGGCCACAGTCGCTGCAGAGGAATGGAGAATGTTCTTGAATCAACCTTAATCCCATGCAAAAACGCAGAGTTTGGATGCACCGAAACTTCAACTTATGGAAAAGATTCAACTCATGAAAAAGATTGCACGTTATCTCCATGCTCCTGCCCTGTAAAAGATTGCAATTACACTGGCTTCTACGAGGATCTCTACGTTCACTATAAAAACTTTATCCACCAGGGAAGAGACTCCTCATCCAATCTAAAACCACAGTGGTATAGGGTCCGTTGTGGCAGTTCCTTTAGTGTAAAGATGAACATCAGTGAGAAGTTATTAATTGGAAAGTTGTATGAGAAGCGTCTATTGTTTGTAGTGCAATGTTTCAGGAAGCGTCGCGGTGTGTATGTTACTGTAAGCTGCATTGCACCATCTTCTCGAAAAGTAGGAGAGTTCTCATATTGTCTCTCTTATACTATGGATGGACACACTATTACTTACGAATCACCAGAGCTGAAGAAGATTCGGGGGGTGAGCTTCCATATACCTCGAGAGAATTATATGTGGATTCCTGACAGTTTATTGCGTGGTGAATCGTTGGAGATGAGGCTTCGCATCAAGAATCTGAATGATTGAATGATTTGAACAGACGAAAAAAGAAGTTTGAGGGTGATTAAGAAGAAAGTCTTCATCAGAAGTGAAGAACGTTATTGCAGTAAGCTCGGAAGAGAGTTTCATGTTTGTTCCCAATAGATAGATTATTGTGTGGTAAATTGTTGAAGATGAATTATCAACACACGCACATACATCGTTTGTAGTCGGAGATAATCTGTTTACACTATGTTTTTCTCCTCATTCTGATATATACAAGATTGGTGTTTTTATTTTTGCTTTTATATTCGTATGATATCTCTATCTATCTCGTCTGTTTGATTTAACACGCCCGTTTTCGTTAATTATTATGTAACTTTTGACATGATGGACTAAGATCAAATTTAGATGATGCCTCCACTTATGAGCTTGATAGTTTCATATATGTATATTCCTATGATGTGAACATTGAATGACGATTAGCACATCGCCTGCTTTTTGTCTTGTTACTTGTTCTCTGGACATTGGGCGGGTCAAACACAAAGATGACCCTGTTCAAGACTGAATCACAGTGGCTCATACAAGGATCTCTACGTTCACTATAAGTTTATCCACATAAAAAGATACGGCTTCTCTCGACCGCCGATGCGTACTAGGTTTGATTTTGGGGAACCCTTTCGTGCCCATATGAACATCAGCGATAAGATATTAATTAAATGGGAGAAAACCAAGAGTCTATTGTTTGCAGTGCAGTGTTCCAGAGAGCCATGGGGTGTGTTAGTAATTGTAAACTGCATTGCACCATCTATTTCAGAAGTAGGAGAGTTCTCATATGATATATCTTGCAATACTGAAGATGGACACACTGAGATGTACAAATCACCAGAGGTGAAGAGGGTTCTTGAACTGAGTTTTCAAACCCCTCAATACAATTTCATGTTGACTCCTCATAGTTTATTGCGTGGTGAATTGTTGGACTTGAAGTTTTGCATCAAGAATTTGAACCAAGAGTAAGAAGAAACTCAAGGGTGATATAGAAGATCGATACTTTTACTGTTCTTTTGTATTCTTATGGAATATCTATATATCTCCGCTGTTTTACTTAGCACGCCTAATCTCGTTAATATATAAGTATTGAGATGTTGAACTAAGATCAGATTTAGATGATGCATGTAGCCACTTATTACGAGCTTGATAGTTTCATGTGTGATATTTCGTTGATGCGAACATGAGTGATTATATATTTATATGTTAGTTCTTTAGGAATATAGTGAGGAATTAACCCGCAAGGTTTTAGTAAAAAAAATCTTCAGGGAGCTAGATGCATGGTCAACCACCTCTCTCTTGTTACGCCTATTAAAAAAAAACTTCTTTGATGGTTGTCAGAACCCTAAACCACATTGTATCAGAAAATCGGATAGCCTGATGGTCAAAAGGGTTGGAGACAAGATTTTGTCTTCAAGGCTGGTTAAGCAAATGTTGTAATTATTTACAAAACTTCATTCTTGAATGAATTTAACAGTATTTCAAAATAAATAAAAAACGAAATGGTTGGAGACTGTGTTAAGAACTTGGGATGATATAGAAGATGGTCCTTTTAGATTATTTTTATATTCCCATATATGGAAAATTCTAATGAAAATGAGGGTTTGCGGTTTGATTGTGTTTAGCTTTGATTCAACAAGATTTCGGCTGAGACTGAAGTTTACTTGATGAGGAAGTTATAATTATAAATACTCAAAACTCGGGCTGTGGCAACTAAATTAGTAGATCGTTACGACTGGGTACTGAAAAAAGTTTCGCTAGCTACTCAAGTCTCTAGCTACTCGAGTTCGAGAGGAATCGACCATTCATAGATTTTTTTTTTTTTTTCATTAGCAAAACCCTCCATAAAATCTGATCGTAGGATAATAGTTTCTCAATATCGCTACACCCGTTTTCAGCAAAAGAAAACAAATATAGAACTTTCTCTTATTCTAATAATCAAATTTTTATGGAAAATTTGTCTAAAGTTATGTGATGTTTTAATTTTCAATGCAAATTTTATTAATCTTTACATTTTATGATTACTAGGTGAATATCTGCACATACATACACATTTTTAATATTTATTTCTATTTTAATTTAATTATATATATTAGATATCAAAATTTTGATCTAGATAATTTATGCACATACCCTTAAAGTCATATTGAATCTAAGGGTGTTTAATTAAAATTGTATGATAAATCTCATTTACTTAAATATTTATAATATTAATTAATATTATTATTCTAGTTCTTATATAAATAAAATTTGGTGAAAATAAATAAATCATGAGAAACAAATTTAAAATAAAAATTTTAATTAAAATCTATAAAACTAAAAAATCAAAATTATATCAATATATATATACATATATATTATAATATATAGTTTACTTATAACTATATTAATATTTATTACTATATTTATTTAATTGTGTTTTTTTGTTTATAACTGAATCATATTATATACTGTGATTTCTTAAAAATAATATTCATTTGGTTTATTCAGTTATATTCGCTATTTTTGTTTGGTGACAGTTTGGTTGTCCTAATTAAAACAATGATTTAAAATGATGATAAATGTTGGTGAAGTTCTCTTTTACTAAATTGGAGATTTTAAAATTATGTAAAATCATCTTTTTGGATCTGGTATTTGTTAAAATTATTTGAAATATTTTAACTTCTCAGTTAATTGGGGAAACTAAAATTTTGTTATAGAATTAAACAAAATCATTTAAAATAATTTGTGAAGATGTGTAGTTAAAACTAATTATGTTAAAAATCACATTTTATAGAATGATATTTCAGATCCCTTAAAAAGAAAAGAAAGTTTTCATCTTTTACATTTGGAAGGCCTTTTAATACTTTGAATGGAGACATTAGTTTCTATTGTGATTAGGATCACCTAGAAGCCTCTCATCTTTCTTTTTACATAGTAGAAGTAACTATGGTATATGTGCCATTCCCAGATTTGGTATATGAAAACATTTATAACTGTTGCTCAAAACTGTCATTGGGTTTGATCGTTTAGATCTGTTTTTGCTCTTGTAATTTTAGTTTTTTTGTTGTTTCTCTTTTGTCTCTGGGAACTTCCATTAAGTTTGCCGGCATCCTGTCTCGGGGAACTTTTCTTCAGTTTGCCGGCATCCAATCTCTGGGGTTTATAAATCACCGGCTTTGTATTTTGCTATGTTTTAATATTATAATCTACCACATGACCAAAAACAATTTAAAGGAGACCACCTTTTAAACACTTTTTTGGTAGATGCTAATTCTATAGAGATAATTACATGGAAGGACACTTTTTTGGGTAAATAATATCATGAGGGGACACTTTTAGTTTTAAGAGCACTTCGGCTCATTTTTTATCCATTTTCCAGACCATTTTGTCCTTCTAACGATGTTGGGCTGGTTTCTTTCGTTATAGAATGACAAAGACAAAAAAGACAATTTAGTTATTCAGTTACGCATTCCAACCGTCAATTTGAATCTCATCGTGTGGTTTTTAATTTTTATTTTATTTTTTTACTCATTTCTCTCCCCAACTTTTCCACTTTACATACATATTTTATTTATTACATTTATATTCTGAATATATATATATGTACATTTATTTGTTTATAAAATGGATTAAAAAAATTTTCTCTATAAAATGATACCCATATGTATATATGTATTATTTGATATTTTGATAATTTATAAATAATAGGTTATTGTGGATGAGTTCTTATGGACGGTCACTTATGGACAGACTCTTCTAGATTTTACAGGATGAGTTAATTATGACATAAACCAAAAATACCTCATTTGTTACTGAAAATCATACCAGTTGTGGATGTCATTTTGTGGACAAGGTATCTATGTATATATATATTTTTTTTGATATTTTAGTAATTTATAAATAATAAGTTTTTGTGAATGAGATTTTTTGGATGGTCATTT
>OVBI01003243.1:0-13675 GCA_900406495.1 Sisymbrium altissimum
TTACGAAAGCTTTCCGGAAAAACTAAGTTTTTTCCGAAAACATAAGGAATCCAGGAAGATAGCTTACAGGCCAAAACTGGCCGAGCTGGACGGTCAGCATGCTGCCTACCGTCCAGCTCGGTACAAAATGCTTCCCAAAGTCAGCATTCAGCACATGAATGCTCCTTCCTTACAGCCAGCTCGGTAGACATGGTGGGGAAGTTGGTTTGTACGAAAAATTTCGGAAAAACTTATCTTGAACAGCTTTCCAAAAAAACTTTATTAAAACTTTGGGAAAACTTATCTTGAACAGTTTTCCGGAAAAACTTTATTAAGATCCCGAAAAACTTATCTTGAACAGTTTTTCGGAGAAACTTTTACAACTTAAGAATTATTTCATACTTAGAATTATTTATGCAACTTAAGAAATTCTAAACAAGCCAAATAAGTATAAACTTATATTAAATAGATTCTAGAGGTTCAGTACAATATTTAGAGTTCGCTAATAAGGTATTGTTGGGGTCAAAACCCACATATCCAGAATTAACGATTAAAATATTTGAATATCGAAAAAGGGTTTCCATATTTAGATGTGGGTTTGGAGAAAGTTCATTTTGAACCATTTTGTCGATAACTCTGCGAAGAAAGTAAGAAATTTTGTCTTTCGAGAGTTTTTCCGAGAAATCGATGAACTCGCAATACATCAAACAAACAAAGGACGATCGTCTGGATGAAACAAGACAGCCAGCTCGGTATCAAGACCTGCTAGTGATACCGAGCTGACTGACATCTCTTCATCATGTTCGGCTGATCATTTCATCATTTGAACGATTCCTCCGATAAACCAACGAAAGTTACGATTTTTCAAGTAAAAGGCAATCAACCAAGCTTGTAGGACAGCCAGCTCAGTATTTTGGTAGCCAATCCTACAGATCTGGTCAACATACGTGAGCTGGATGCATGTTTTTCCAAGCATTTGCTACAGAACGTCAATATGATCAGCACAGAGCAGTCAACTCGGTACCAGTCTACCGAGCTGGCTGTCATGAAACATTCAGCTCGGTATCATGCTCCCTATTTGGTACCGAGCTGGACAGCATGATGCATTCAGCTCGTTCCAATCCTTCCCTTCCTGGAAACCAAGCTGGATGACACTTTTCGAGAATTTCGAGCTGAAAAGAACATGTGTTCAATGATCGAAGTGTATCTTCCAAACGACAAGGGTTTTGAACATGAAACCACTTGGAAAATGTTTTCAACTCAATTATGAAGCTCCTAGAAGAAGAGTCAGATCAAACGAAGTTCATACAAGAAAGTTATACCATCTACAAGTTGGGAGTTGCAGTCCTGCTCGGTATGGAAGCTTGGAGCAGCTAGCTCGGTGTTTCCTGCACCAAAGCTACCGAGCTGGCCGACATATGCCAGTCAGCTCGGTAAAATACACTCTTCTGGATACCGAGATGGTCGACACCCTTCAGCATACTGAGGTGGACGCATCCCACGACTTATCGGAATATCTCTTCTTATCTTATATACCGAGCTGGACGACATCGTGGACCTGGAAGCAGCCAGTTCAGTGTTTCCTGTACCCAGGCTACCGAGCTGGACGGTCAACATGCTGATTGCTGTCCAGCTCGGTAGGAAATGCTGACCGAACTGGCTGACACTTTTTGTTTCGTCTCATTTCGCTTCGCCCTTCGTCTTCAGGGTCTTTTCGTAAACATACCGATGTTTTCGTAAGTTTCTCGAAACATCGCGATGTTTCGTCTATCGAATTGGGCCGAGCTGGAAGGATCGACCGACAAGGGCTGAAACCGACTTACGGAAGGTTCTAGAAGTTTCCTCGAAGATTTCTGGAAAAAATCGTCGGAAAAAAGAAAGGACCTTTGTCCCACATCGAAACTTAGGTTGTTTAGGGCTTAGGTTGTCTTAGTATAAATAAATATCGATCCCTACCTCTTGTAACACATTCTGAGACGTTCACACATTTAATAGATTATAGCAATAAAAGTTCGTTCTCTTTTTGACCTAATTTTCTTTTTCGATCTTTCTCTCTACTTTCTGCTTTCTCTTGCAAGATTCTCGGATCTTCACATTAACTTTATGAAAATACATTGAGGTGAATTCCGGTCCCACAGGTATTACATCATTATACGTAGCCAAATATACCCAATAAATCCACCATCCTTCCGCATCATTTGTTCTTGTCTCGTAGCTCATGCATTCCTATCACATTTTCCTACATCCACAAAGGAGGCGTAGTGAGAGCTGTTAACCTGTCCCAGCGAGCCAAACATACAATCATACCAAGCAATAATCAAACAGTTTGTCATGCGAATCCTACAGTCCTTTGGCTGAGCCGATCATCACTTTTACTGGGCTAAATCTGTGATCCAGTCAAGGCTTACGGGCCAGCGCAATAACTGATCCAGATCCCCGAGTTAGAGTGATCAATCAATTGGTCAAGACAACAGATAATAGAATATACGGATAATCAATTAAGTAAAATAACTCCAAATGATTAAAGACTAAGTGAACATGTAATCGTGATCATAAATTTAGCCCAGGGAACACACACTCACCTTAGCCTGTCGGTTATAGATTTTTGACACCTCTTGCGCAGACGAAACAAGCAATTCTGCAGTCGTTTCCCACAAACAATCTCTTATCCCGCTCGTCGTAAGCTAAAAACCCGATCAATTGCAAGTACTCTCGATCATTAGGTATTTCTCTCAAGCAATTCTCTAATTTTCACTTTCAGAATGTTTCAAAATATTTTTGTTTGATAGAAATCAGTTATTGCCCGACGAAAGTCTTTTTAATGAATGGTTACTCAGATTTTTCCCCATGTAGCAGTCAGAAAACATTTCTGCGTTAAAGAACCGCTTCCCCGCTTTAAAACACTGCATGTGTGCGACTTTCTTAATAACTGCTCTTCCACGGTTTTTCCCTGATGATTAAACTGTTTTTCCCCAACCATTCGCGCTAAAACTCGATGCGTGCAAATATCAGCTGAGCTTCCTGACAGTCATAACTGCCCTGTCTGATTGCCGACCAATCCTGTTCAAATGCCGACCAATCAGCTCGATGATCACTCTCGGTCGGAGTAACCGACACTTTCCCCGAAAATCACGGACTGGGCTATTTTAGCTTGATTACTCCTATTTAAGCTCAATCAGCTATATTTGGCAACTTATGTTTTAACCTGACCAGCTGCATTTTGGCTTGGTCAATTTCCATTTTTGTTCGAGTAATCTAACTCTAACTTGGTAAGTGCCTTCTTAACTGTATCATTTTCAATTTAGCCCGAGAGATTCTATTTTTACCCGGAGTAATTCATTTTTAACCTGACAATTCTCTCTCAATCTGAACAGGTTGACCCAAAATGCTTGGTTCACGGGTGTTACAACTCTCCCCCACTTGGGTAAGACTTGTCCCCAAGTCTTCTTTTCTTCTCCAGTTTTTCCTTAAGTTTCTTAAACCACTTAGGAAATTCAGCATTCATCCTTGACTCCAGTTCCCATATTGTTTCCTCTTCACCATTGCATTACCATACGACATGGATCATCTTTGTCTTCTTTCGGCCATCCGGTTTTGATTTCTTTCCCACAATCCAGACTGGTCGACCTTCCACAGTCAAGTTCGGTCTTAAGTCCGTTGGTGGCTCAATCACTACTTTATCCCCGTCAGATACACACTTTCTAAGCTGAGATACATGGAATATATTATGGAATGCATCTATTGACGCATGCAAATCCAATCTGTAAGCCACCGGGCCAATTCTCTCCAAAATCTCATATGGCTCCATGTATCTTGGACTGAACTTTACATTCTTTGAAGCTCGTCTTTACTCTTGTAAGTCACAGTCTTGAGATAACCCATATCCCCAACTGAAAACTCCAGCTCTTTTCTGCGCCTATCAACATAACTCTTTTGCATGTCTTGAGCTTCTTTTATCTTAAGCTTCAAAATCCTGATCCTTTCAGTCGTTTCCTCAACAAAATCCTGGTCAAATATGCTATGCTGCCCCCACTTGGGTCCAGCACAACTGTGTTCTACACGGCCGCCCATACAATGCTTTATAAGGCGAGATTCGAATACTAACTTGATAACTATTGTTGTATGAGAACCCAGATGCAAGTACTAATCCCATCTTCCGCTCCAGTCCAGTACACATGCTCGTAAAAAATCCTCGAGTGTTCTGATCGTCCTCTTAAACTATCCATTCGTCTGGAGATGATATACTGTGGTCAAATGGACTTTTATCTCCATACTCATTCGCATTACCTTCTAGAATGCCGACTTGAACTTAGCATCCCGATCATACACTATGCTATACGTAACACCATGCAATCTAACGATTTGTTCCACATATAGCTTAACAAGCATTGCCGCATTATCCTGTTTATTGATTGGTAGAAAATGTGCAGACTTAGTTAGTCTATCCACAATTATCCAAATTGCATCCTTGCCATCATAAGTTGGCAGTCCAGTCACGAAATCCGTAGTGATCACGTCCCACTTCGATTCTGGGATCGGCAAACTTTGCAACAGTCCGCTCGGCACTTGATGCTCGGTCTTAACCATCTAACAGATCGGACACTTAACAACCTATTTTTCCACATCACGTTTCATCCCAACCCAGTGGTAATACTGCTTCAGGTCGCTGTACATCTTTGTTGCTCCAGGATTAATTGAAAACTTAGATTTGTGTGCTTCCTTGAGAATTTCTTCCCGCAGTGATGGAACATTCGGTAGACACACCTTGCCACTCGCCAAAATTTTCCTATTATTTAAACACTGATATTCGATATTTTCCTTGCTTGACATCTTAGGCAAGAAGTCTTCCTGAGCCAACCAGATTCTGCTCAATATATATCTGCTTGATCCACTGCACCAAGACCCAATAGTTTCAACTCATTTGTTAGTGCAGCCAATCTCGATGTCCCGATCATATGGACCAATACTTCCATATCTTTCTCAGTATTCACAGCTACTCTCTTGCGTCTCAATGCATCAGCAACCAGGTTTACCTTACCTGGATGATAAGCAATATCCATGTCAAAATCTGCCACTGTTTCTATTCACCTTCTTTGCCTCAGGTTTAGAGCCGCTTGAGTGGAGATATATTTCAAACTCTTATTATATGTAAAGACTTGAACATTTGCCCCATAAAGATAAGACCGCCAGATCTTAAGTGAAAATACCACCACAGCCATCTCTAAGTCATGAGTCAGATAATTACCCTCACGCTTGCCTAGCTGTTTTGAAGCATAAGTGATCACCTTGCCCTACTGCATCAGAACGCAACTGAGTCCAACTCTCGATGCATCAGTGTAAACCACATAGGATTCGTAAACCATAGGCAAGGCCAAAGCCATAATACTCGTCAGCATCTCTTTAAGGTCAGAAAAGCTCTTATCACAGTCCGTTGTCCATACAAAAGGGACATCTTTCCCAATCAACTTTATCATTGGCTGAGCCATACTCGCGATGCCCTTAACAAATCTTCTATAGTAGTTATACAATCCAAGGACAGTTCTTATCTCTGATACATCTCTGGGCCTAGGCCAATTCGCAATGGCTTTAATAAAGCCGGTAACGTCTACCAATTCCGCCATATCCCCCTTTTTGCTTTCCGAATCCACTGACACTCCCTTGTCCGAGACAACATGTCCTAAGAACTCAATTTCCCGTTGCCAGAAGCTGCATTTACTAAGCTTGGCAAATAGCTTGTGCTCCCGCAGTCTTTCCATCACAAGGCTTAAGTGAATCTTGTGGTCTTTTCCAGTTCTTGAATATACAAGAATATCATCTATGAAGATGATCACGAATTCATCAAGCAATCTCTGAAAACGTTGTTCATCAGCTTCATGAATGTCGCATGAGCATTAGTTAATCCGAAGGGCATAACCACAAATTCATAATACCCATATCTCGTTCTGATTGCAGTTTTTCGAACATCCTCCTCAGCAATCGGGAATTGATGATAACCCAAAGCTAAATCATTCTTAAGAAACCAAGTAGCACCTCAGAGTTGATCTAACAACTCATTTATCTTCGGAAGAGGGTGCTTGTTCTTCACCGTTACCATGTTTAGCCCACGGTTGTCGATGCAAAGCCTGAAGCTTCCATCTTTTTTTTTAACAAACAGAACCGATGCACCCCAATGTGAACTGCTTGGCCGCACAAAACCTTTCTCCATCAGTTCACTCAACTGTTACTTTAGCTCGGCCATTTCTACTGGAGCCATCCAGTTTGGAGCCTTAGAGATTGGAGCCATGCCCGACTCAAGCTCGATCGTGAAAGGATCAGACCAAGTCGGTGGTAATCTAGTCAGTGACTATAATACATTTTCAAACACATTCACCACCAGGCTCTCACTTAGCTCAGATTTTGGTCCGACCTCAACCATCATGATCACAACCAAGTATGCCTCAAATCCCTTCTCCAGTATTTGTTCTGCTTGGATTGTCAAGATAATCAAGCTTCCATTCGTTGGCCTAACTTCTTGGTACATGAGATTCCCATTCTCAGTCTTAAATACTACTCGGCCATGATGACAGCATAGATGTGCTTTATACTTCCCGATCCAATCCATTCCAAGGATCATATCATATGACTTCACTGGGCAGATCATCAAATTTGGTGGCATGTTCACCTGACCGACCATCACAGAGATGTCTTGGACTTCTCCAGTCGCGTACATGACTTGGCCCCCAGCTGCCTGGACCAACCTAATTTCTTCCCTATATTCTTTCTGGAAATCTCCAGAACATATCATGTCTGTATGGACGAAACAATGTGATGCACGCGAGTCAAAAAGGACATGGGTCGCTACGCCACCCATGGTTAAGATTTCTACACAATCGATCAGTTTTAAGAGTCTAGTTTTTTTCACGCATCATGAAATTTCACACAGATATGATTAAGGTAAGTTAAGGGACATACCAGTAATCGAGCGAGAAGTACTCTGGTTGGCAGATGAGCTTTCTCTAGTCGTGTATACACGCAGTGCTATGGCCTGTCTCTTTGTGGCAGATTCCTGTTCATCACTTGGACGTTTCCTAGACTTTGGAGTCAGCCTTGGGCATTGGTTCTTGTAGTGCCCAAGCTCACCAGAGTTGTACCACAGGCGCTCACTAGCACTTTTTCCGTGATTCTTTGGCCTCTGATCCTCTTCGGGGCAATCACACACCTTATACTCCATGTTACCGCATCAGTGATAAGCCTTATAAGCAGTTCTGCACGCTCCCACATGCATTTTCTTATAAGTCGGATATACACTGCACCAACCAGAAGACTTGCCGGGTTGGGGACCTTTTCCCAAACTTCCTGTTTTTTCCGGCATCCTTATAGATTATCCGGGCAGTCCAGCATTCACCAACGATTCCCTCTTCCTCCTCTACAGCCTTTTCAACAAGCTTGGCAACAGAATCATAGCCCTGTATCTTGCAACGTGTTTTGATGTCAACACACAAGCCACACATGAAAATGCGCACCAAAGACTTCTCGGTTTCAGCCTCACAACCAGCATACTTCTTAAGCCGGTTACACTCAGCTTCATACTCCTTGACGGTCATTGACCCTTATTCCAGCTTATCGAACACACCTTCCAACTTACTAAACATCTCAGCCAGGAAGAACTTAGCCCGGAACTTCCCACAGAACATCGGCCAAGTGTACAGATTCCTAGGATCTTGAGCCGACACACCTTGCCACCAAGTGTGCGCATCTTAATCTAGGTAATGCACAGAAATGTCCTTCTTGTAAGCATCAAGACAACGGATCGAGTCAAATAAAGTTCCTCTCCAACTGAGTCAGCCACTGATCCACCTCAATAGCACTTGAACCACTGGCAAAGAACTTAGTTCCTAACTTTTACATGTGATCCATTGCCTAGAGGTAAGATGGATCCCTTTGCACGGATAAAAAATCTCCTTAATGCACCACTCATTCTAAATTCACCACCGGTCGTGCAACATTTTCACCAGGAGCAACATTCGCTCCAGGAGTAAGATTCACACCAGGAACAACAGTCGGCAATCTTTCCAACAGGTTTCCAATCTGGCTGGAGCCCTAGCAGACCTAGCTGCAACACCAGTTCCAGTACCAACCGCGGCACCAGTCTCAACGTCAGCAGCATTACTAGCTGCATCACCAGTTTCAGCCACGCTACTAGCAGAAGCAGCAGCTGCAGCCGCTTAATTCACAGCATTCATAACATTAGCAGCATTTAGTGCTTCCCCATTTCTGGCCACAACTTGCCGCAGTATTCCCAGAAGCATCCACAGTTTCATCAGTGTTTCCACTCACATTTCGGTTATCCTTTGCCCATCTGCGATGACCAAAATATGGATAATTAGCCCATGTTACAAACTAAGTATCCATCATGCACAAAATTAACTTACTGCAAAACATGGGCATTTGGAATGATAAATTTAACCCACTAACCCGTTTATGCTATAAACTGTCTTAGAATCGAGCATGCTCTGATACTAACTTGAAGCGCCCTAACCCAATTTTCCTAACTGCAGTCGAGTTCACATGGGCTAATTCTAAAATTTTCCATACTTAGAATTATTTCCGCAACTTAAGCAATTCTAGACGAGCCAAATAAGTATAAACATATATAGAATATATTCCAGAGGTTCAGTTCAATAGTGAGAGTTTGCTAATAAGCTATGACATCATTATACTTGGCCAAATCTACCCAATAAATCCACCATCATTCCGCATCCTTTTCCCTTGTCCTGCGGCTCATGCATTGCTATCACCTTTTCATGCATCCACAAAGGAGGCGTAAGCAAAATAATGCTTAGTGAGAGCGGTTAACCTGTCCCACCGAGCCAAATATACAATTGTATCGAGCAATAATCAAACAATCTATCATACAAATCCTACAGCCTTTTGGCCAGGCCGATCATCATTTTTACCGGCTAAATCCGCCATCCAGTCAAGCCTTTTGTGCCATCACGCCCTCAGCGTAATAACTGATCTGGATCCCGGAGCCTGGGACTTCAGGTTCCCATTCGGGTTCGGGCCGATTTATTCGGGTTTAGATAATAAAAACCGTTTGAGTTTTACAAGTTGTACATCGGGTTTTAATCGGTTTATTTCGGATTCGGATCGGGTTTCGGGTTCTATATCGAATCTAATTTCAGATTTAAGTTCGGTTTTGATTTATATATTTTGGAAACTTTCAAAATATTAATACCCAATGTAATGAAAAAATTAGAAAAAAGATCAAAATTTAAATAGGAAAACTTAACTAAACATATAAAACCAAACCTAAACTAAACCCAAAACATGAGATTATGTTAGTTTTGCATTTTTTGGTTCAGGTCGGTTTATTCGGGTTTTGGTTTTTATATCTGATAGAACTTCGGGGTCGGATCGGTTTATTTGGGTTTCCGTTTTTTGGGTTTTGAAAAATAAAGACCGTTCGAGTTTGTATAATTTATTTTACGGGTTCAGATTTGGGTTTTCCAGATCGGATTTGGGTTTGGATTTTGGGTTCGGAGAAAAGTCAGAGGCCTAGTCAGAGTGATCAATCAACCGGTCAAGGCAGCATATAATAGAATATGCGGATAAGTAATTAAGTAGAACAACTTCAAATGATTAAAGACTAAGTGAACATGTAATCGTGATCACAAAATTTAGCTCAGGGAACATGCACTCACCTTAGCTTGTCGATTATGGATTTCTGACATCTCTTGCACAGACACAACAAGTAATTCTGCAGTCGTTGCCCACAAACGATCTCTTAGCCCACTCGTCGTAATCCAAAAGCCCTATCAATCGCAGGTATTTTTCTCGAGCAATTCTCTAACTTTTGCTTTGAGAATGTTTCTAAGTATTTTTGTCTGATAGAAACTAAGTATTGCCTGACGAAAGTCCTTTTAATGAACGGTTACTCAGATTTTACCCCATGAAACTGTCAGAAAACCTTTCCACGTTAAGAAAACTGCTTCCCCGGGATAAAACACTGCATGTGCATGACTTTTTAAATAACCACTCTTTTACGATTTTTGCCCGACGATTTAACTGTTTTTCCTAACCATTCGCGCCAAAACTCAATGCGTGTGAATATCAGCTGAACTTCCCGACAGTCGTAACCGTCCTCGACCAACCCTGTCCGAATGCTGACCAATCAGCTCGATGATCACTCTCGGTCGGATTTGCCAATACGTTTTCCCAAAATCACAGACTGAGCTATTTTACCTCGATCACTCCTATTTTAGCTCGATCAGCTCCATTTCAGCTCGGCAACTTATGCTTTGACCTGACCAGCTGCATTTTGGCTTGGTCAATTTCCATCTTGTCCGAGTAATCCAACTCTAACTCGGTAAGTCCCTTTTTAACTCCATCATTTTCAGTTTAGCCCGAAAAACTCCATTTTTAGCCGAAGTAATTCTTTTTTAGTCCGATAATTCTTTATTAATCTGAATAAGTCAACCCAAAATGTTTGGTTCACCGGTGTTACAGTCTTCCTAAATCTCTACTCAAAAGAAAATCATCTTATCTTTTATATTCAACTTAGAATAAGGAAGAGGAGTAGTACCTGCACATAAAGTTGGCAATTCATACATATAAATGCCCAAAACCTCGGGGAAAAAGAGCATTTAAATCCTGAAGTATATGTAATTATCATTTTTAATCCTGAAATTTTGCTAGCGCAGTTTTATTCCTTAATTTATTGTTGACTACACGGAATTAGACGAGAAAAAGTCAACTATTAATTGTTAAACGGAAATTGTTAGTTTAATTAAAACGCGAACGCGTTATATTTGCGTTGTGGTCGTTAGTCTAATTAAAATTCAGAAAGCCCTAAATTGGAGAGGAAAGGAAAAATTCAGTGAGAGGAGGACAAGTCCGACGAGATAAGTAGTTTTCTACTGGGAAATGGTGAAAACTTTCACTGGTTGGCGCGGAGGAAGATGCAACAAGATTCCAATTCGAAGGTATGCACTGAGCGTAGAACCTGAAGGAGTAGTGAATATGGGTGAATAAGGGATAAATAATCGAAAAAGAAAATCAGAATGAATATAGTGGGAATGATGAGGAATTCGTCGAGTCAGATATTAATTCATCGATTGAGGGAGATGATTGTGAGGCTGATTTTTCTGCTCATTTTGGAGAAACTGCCTGTGAAGATGGAGATGGAAACTACGATAGTGACAATGTTGACAGTGGTGATGATATTTGGGATGATGATTACGTTCCATATCCACTAATAGATGATGATCGTGACGAAGAACAAGAAAGTAGACAATTCAACTACCGTCGTGGAGATATTCTAGCGTTAGGGAAGACTTTTAATAATGCTGAAGAATTCAAGTTTTCTATTCTCAAATATTCACTGAAGATGCAGTATGATATCAGGTTTTATAAGTCATCATCGGATCGGCTTGGTGCACATTGCACAAAACATGAAGAAGAGAAGTGTCCTTGGCGAGTGTATGCTTCTTTTGAGAGAGCCAGAAACAAGTTGATAGTGAAAATTTACATCGATTCTCATATTTGTGTAAGATCCGGTTACACAAAGCTTTTGAAAAATGGATCAATTGCTACACTTTTTGAGGAGAGGCTTATAATTAATCCTAAAATCAGGTCGCACGAGATAATTGATGAGATAAAGAGAGAGTACAATATGATAGTGAGCTTGGACCAGTGTCGAAAAGCAAAGTCAATTCTTTCAACAAGAAGAAAAGCTGGCCATGAAGCTCATTTTGCTAGACTGTGGGATTACCATGAAGAGGTTCAGAGATCAAATGAGAGATCAACAATGGAGATTGAGACAATTCCTGGACCAGTCCCCAGAAGAAAGCAATGATTCTACCGTCTCTATGTTTGTTTTGAAGCTCTGAAATCATCTTGGAGACAGTCATGTAGACCCATTCTTGGTTTAGACGTTGCATTTATGAAATGGGATATTAAAGGTCATATGCTAGCTGCAGTTGGTAGAGGTAAGGATAATAGGATATTTCCTATTGTTTGGGCGGTAGTTGAAGTGAAGGATAATCCTAATTGGCTATGGTTTGTGCAACTTCTGAAAAATGATTTGGTACTTGAGGATGGAGCCGGCATAACAATAATCTCAGACAAGCATAAGGTGAGTTTCAGTTTCTTTCTTTACTTTGTAATTTGTTTTCATTTGGCTGCTAACTTTACTTGTTTTTTTACAAGGTATTCTAATATTTTGCATGATTGTATTTACGTGAACATAAAATGTGTGCTCGACACATCCTAGAGAATTGGAAGAAGATAAACAAAGACATCGAGCTTGAGCGTCTAATTTGGAAAATAGCAAGGAGTTACACACCAGTAATGTTTAGTGAGAATTTAGAAGAATTAAAAATTTACAATGAAATGGCGTATGACTCTCTGCAATGTACTGGTCCAACAACATGGTTTTGTGCATTCTTTAAGCTTGGCTCATGTTGCAACGGCAATCTCAACAACTTGTCAGAATCATTTAACAGAAGCGTTAGGGAGTGAAGGAGGACACCACTTCTTGATAAAGAGAAAAACCATGGTGAGAAACGCTAAGAGGAATATTGTGACTAACAAGTGGAATAAAAGGTTTACACCAAAGGCAGACAAAGAGATTGAGCTTAATAGGTAGAAAGCTCAGGAGTGCATTAGATATATGATGACGAAACCTACATATGAGACAGAGTATCACGATGATATTTACAGTGTGAATATGGCTGTGGCTATTGGCAGTTAATGGTATACCTCAGGCCCATCTCAAAATTTACATGGGTTCTGTACATATTAAAAAAAAATTTTAAAATATCAATTTTTAAAAATTGGATCCTTTTTATAGAAAAAATAAAAATTTAAGACTTAAAGAAAAATTGATTAAAAAAAGATAGGCCCCTGTGCATTTGCACTGCTGGCACATGCCTAAAGGTGGGCCTGGCTTACCTTGTATGTATGCTATGTGTCATCACAACAGAAAAGTTAGATCTAAACGATTATGTATCAGATTACTACTTTACCTCTAAATAGCGGCAATTCTATGCTTGTGGTATGAAACCAGTACAAGGAATGAAATGTTGGTTACGGTTAGGTCGGTTACCTATTCTACCACCTCCTTCAAGATTTAATCGGGGACGGCCTAATACATATGCTAGGAGAGAATATCTCCTCATGAGTCATCCTCTAATCCACACAAGCTAACTAGGCATGGTCGTGTAGGGACATGTTCAAACTGTCGCAAAGAAGGTCACAACAAAACTAGGTATCCTAATCAAACCGCAGCTCCTCCACCTAAGCAGCCAAGAGGACGTCCAAGAAACACTACAAGAAAACATCCAGATAGTAACGTCCATTTGCAACGAATTAAGAACACCTCATATTAAAAACGAATGAACAATGAGTTTACGACGAAATATATATATATTCGTTGTAAATTAATTGTAAAGTTACAACGAAAATGGACGTTGTAAAATCGTACCCGAGTTACGACGAATTAACAGCGCTTTCACATTGAAATAGTATTTCGTCGTAAAAACGTCGTAAGTTTGGAAGGAATTTACGACGAAATAACTCACAACACAAACCACAACAACAACAAAAAATCGTTTTGAAAAAAAAAAACATTTCAAAATACAAAACGTTTTAAAAAAACGTTTAGAAAAAAAGCGTGTAAAAAAAAACGTTTCCTGATCAAAGAAAAACGTTTATA
>OVBI01003244.1:0-13675 GCA_900406495.1 Sisymbrium altissimum
ATTTTAAGGCAAGAGCTGCTAATGCATCGACCATGGTTTTCTCTCCTCGTGGAATGTGCACAGGGTCGAAAACTTTGAACTGTGAGGCTAATTCTTTGGCCAGCCCGAGGTAGTCCTCCATTCTTGGGTCTTTAGTCTCGTAACTCCCTTGGAACTGATTAACTACCAGCTGGAAATAACAGTGCATGATGATTTCTTCCGTACCTATAGCAAGCGCAAAGCGGAGTCCAGCAATCAAGGCTTTGTACTCGGCCTCGTTGTTGGATGCTGGGAATAGTAGTCGAAATGATTGTTCAAGGATCTCAGACGTGGTAGTCTCGAGACTGATTCTGATTCCGGAACCATGCTTTGATGATGATCCATTTATGTACAACTTCCAGACTTTGAGATGGGTAGCTCCGTGAGGAAGTCATCTAGAACATGATCTTTCATGCTAGTGCGGTTCTTGTACTTGATATCATACTCAATGACTTTGATGGCCCACGTTCTAATCGTCCTGACTGGCTGGGCCCGTGCAGGACGCCTCGCAGTGGTTGTTTAGTAAGAACTTCAATGGAGAGAGATTGGAAGTAGGGACGTAACTTACACGCATAAGTCATTACTGCAAGTACGAGCTTCTCCATAGTCGGATAGCGAGTCTCCAGGTTGGTGAGCGCCTTGCTAACGTAGTAGATCGGCTTATGCTCACCTCGATCTTATGACTCCGCTAACTGCATGGGCCGAAACTGATACATAGAGGTATAGTTTTTCCTCTGCTTCAGACTTGGATACGATCGGCGGCGTCGAGAGATACGCTTTGAGCTGGCTGAACGCCTTTTTGCACTACTCATTCCACTTGAACTGATTGTTGCCTTCCAACATTTGATAGAATGGTAGGCATTTATCAGTTCACCTCGAAATAAACCGGTTCACCAGGTGAGCCGCTGGACCCCCTTAATATTCTTCGGCGAAGCCATTATTAGGAATGCATTGACTTGTCTCAGGTTTGTTTCAATTCCTTCTTTGTCACAATGTATCTGAGGAACTCGCCGGAGGGGATCACGAACGTACACTTAATGGGTTCAGCTTCATGCCATAGGAGTTCAGAATGCTGAAACACTGTTCCAAGTGAGCGATATGATTGCATTGGTTTAATAACTTAACAAACATGTCATATATGTAGACCTCCATGGTTTGACCCAAGTGCTTGTCAAACATTTTGTACACCAGACACTGGTAGGTAGCGCTGGCTTTCTTCAACCCAAAGAGCATGACCTTATAGCATTATATACCGCAATCGATGAAGTAGGAAGTCGTCTCCTGATTATCTGGGTTAATCATGATTTGATTATAACCTGAATAGTCATCCATAAAACTCAGGAGATGGTAACCTGCGGTTGACTCCACGAGTCAATCGATATGAGGAAGCGGGAAGCTGTCCTTGGAGAAGGCTTTGTTGAGACCCGTGAAGTCCACAAATTTTCCACTTTCAGTTTTTCTTTTTGACTACCACCGGATTTGTGAGCCAATCTGGGTACTTGACTTCTCTTATAGAACCGAGGCCAAAGAACTTCTCCACTTTGTCATTGACTGCCTGGGCTTGATATGGTCCGAACTTCCTCTGTTTTTGCTTGATTAGTTTGAAGTTAGGATCCACATTGAGCTCATGGGAGATGATAGTCGTGATGATGTCGGGCATGTCCTTTGCAAACCAGGCAAGTATCTACTATTCTTAAATAAGAATCTCACAAGTCGGTCCCTGACCTCGATGTCGAGCGTTGCCCCAATCTTCACCAAGCGCTCCAGTCTTCCAGAATCGATCTACACGTTTACAGTTACGTCACCAGGTGATTGGCCGCTGGGGATCTTTGCAGTTCCTGCTCTCTGGAAAGGGTTTTCAATTGCTAGTGGAGCTTCATCTGGTGGCTACTTCTTGGTCTCCGTGGATGGTGTCGATTTCCTGCGGAGTTGGGAACTTGATGCATTGATGATAGATGAATGGGGCAGCCTTCATTTGATAGATCCAGGGTGTACCCAGGATCACGTTATAAGCGGCTGGCCTATCAATGACGGTGAACTCGGTGATCCGAGAAACCCCCTCCGCTAAGACCGGCAACTTGATATTTGTTAGGGACATTACTGTTTTGCTGGTGAACGCTACCAAAACATAGGAAGCCATATAATATCCACCCGGCTTATTCCCATTCGCTGGAAAGTGCTTAGAAAGACAAGATCTACCGAGCTCTCAGTATCGATGAGAATCTGGGACACCTCGAAGTTGGTGATATCAAGGGTTACTACCAAATCGTCATCATGCGGTCGACCTAGTCGTTGGGTAACTTACTCTGAGAATGCGATTGCGACGTTGGGCTCGTAGGATTTACTGCTTGAGTTTGATTTAAACGTGACAGCACGCTTGTGCTTTTTGATTGCCATTATGGAATCGCGGCACAGCTTTGATCCTCCCATGATGACGTTCATCTTTTTCTTTGGTGACTTGGAGGTCTCAGCTTCGGTAGGTCTTGACTTTTTCCCAAGGGGTTCAGAATTTTTCAGAAGTGAGCCCCTCCTCATGGTATGTTTTTTACAAAGTCCAACGCAGTGAGGTGCTTCTTGAGGATCCTGAAGCCCTTGGTTGCATGGCCTTTCCCCTGATGAATATCGCAGAAAGCATTTTTGTCTCGGATCCAAGCCAAGGGAGAGTTTGGACCGAAGCGGCCTTGCCCTGGGTACTTATCCATGCTGTTGGTTTGAGAGGAAAGCCTCTTGGATTTCCGGCTATCTCTGGACTCCAGCTTCTCGGAAAGGGAGGTGGTGTTCAGCTTTGTGGGACGAAATTTTTTCGCCAAAGCGAGCTTTTACTCTTCTGCCGCCATCCAATTGTTTACTCTGAATAAAGCGTCCTGGATCGAGTTTGGCCGGTTGATGATAAAATCCTCGTGGAACTTTGACTCGTGCCAGAGGACATTTTTTAGAGCGGTGATGCCCGCACTGCTGGATATGCCAGATATTTGATTTGTGTATTGGCCCCACGATATCCATTGACAACATCATGAATGGGTAGGGCACAGAGATACACGAAAGGACTTCTGCAGGCTGGTGAATCATCGGCACATTCCTTTGCAATTTCTCACATTTAAGGGAGAATGTTTCACAATCTTTCACCATGGTTGACTAACAGAATCCATGGTGCTTGATTCTTATTGTAAGGGTTCTTCCCCCGGAGTGCTTCCTGCAGGATCCACTGTGGACTTCCTCCACGATTCGTCTTGCTTCAGCTCTCTCTATGCATGTCATTTGTGGTCTGGAAAATATCTATTAAAAAATGTTTCCATCCATTAAGACAAAATGGGCGGCTTGTACCCTCAGCTTTCGGGCTGTCCATTATATAACCTCTAATCGTAGCTATCCATTCGCGATGGCAACTGTACGACTCTTGAGAATCGGGTTCCACCTCCTCTTATGGTGGTTCTTCTTCCCCTACCCCTTCTCCTTTTGGAGGTCATATAAAGTTAGCGACTTGGGGTGGATCAATGCTCGGCTGGACGATGAACTCCACCAGAATGATCTTCCTCTCTCCAGAGATCAAGGTTGACGCTAAGGCTGCTAACAAGTCAGCTGGGGTGTTTTCCCCATGGGGAACTCGCATAAGCTCAAACTCCTTGAACAGCTTTGCAAAGCTTTGGACGATTTTAAGGTAGGCTTCCATTATATTGTCTATATACTCGTGTTCTCTGCTGAATTGGATTGCAACCAGTTCGAAATCACAGTATGCTTGGAGATTTTGGATTTTAAGACCAAGGGCAAGCGTCAACACTGTGATTAGAGCTTTGTACTCTGCGTCATTGTTTGAGGTGTTGGATAGCAGTCGAATGCCTGCTCCATAATTTCTCCAGTATACGACATTAAATTTACTAGGACTCCCGACCCTTATTTTGACGATGATCCATCTACATCAAACTGAGTTTGGAGTCGGCTCTATAATGTCTCCGCATTTTCACTATTTTAGGCATACATTTAAAATAATTTGAGTCTCATTCGTGCATATTTCTCCCAGTTGCAGCTCCATTTTCACTTGTAATAGGTTTAGCATGGGTTAGGATAGATTTAGGTTATTTGTGCATGTTTTAAAGTCCATATCAGATGCTTGAGGAGATGAGGTTACTAGGAGGATGCTAAGAGTTGATCTACGGGCCTTCGAGCAGAAGAGCATAAGAGGAAGAAGATTTCCCAAGGAGCAATGGGCACACACATCGGTCTGACCCCAAAATAGAGTCACCAGATCGCACATCAGCCAAGGAGCAATGGGATGGCCCTGATGTCAAGAAAGAAAAGAAGCTGTGCATACAGCTGGACAAAAATACAAAATAACGACTACATCGAGCAAGAAGCTGTTGTGCGCTACAGTTCAAGCTATTTTACTTTTTGCCTTGGATCCATTTTTCTCCAAAGAGATATTGGTAGCCTCTAGGGTTTTGGGGACCACATAAATATCCATTTTAGGTCATTTGAGAGCAACCCATGACCTTAACAGTTCTTGCGTCCTCTATTCTGAATATTTTTTCTCCCTTGGTCTTTTTATCCATTTCCATGAAACCTCCATTATAAATACCATATTTTCTTATTAAAGATTGCAGTTTTTTAGTTTCTTTCTTCATTTCTGTTCTTCTCTTCCTACCATGGGATTAGTGATTAGCAACATGATTAGTGAGTAGTTTTCTTGAATTTAAGATCTAGGTAGATTAGAGGTGATTCTAATGATTTTTAGGGGATATTAGGCCTAGATCTTAGCATTTGCATTCGTGTTTAATTATTCTTAGTGATAATTACTTTTTTTAATGGAGAAATTGATCTTAGGATTTTTATTAGCACTTATTGTGCTTTGTTAAAAGCTTGATTAAAATCATATTTAAGATGATTTTAAGAAATCTTGATTCTTTTCATCTCTCTTATATTAATGATCTAAAAGCGTAGTACCTTATTGATGGGAAATAGCCATTAGAATTTTGTTAAGCATGAGAGTGTCAATGAAATGTCTGAAATAATTGCATAAAAGATTACTCATCTTAACCTAAGAGATTAGATGTCTATGGAGTATTTTGGTTATATGGAGCTTGTTATAAATGCTTGTTAATTACTGGGTTTGAAATGTGATTAGCAAAAGGACTCCAAAGAGATTGGATTAGTCATTATTAGTGCTCATTACCTAAGGTTGAGTTCTTTGTATCATTTGCTTGAACCTCTTATACATGAAATAGGATCACCCCAATCATTTCTTTTATCTTGAATCCCTTTTGTTTCTTTACTCCTTTAGCTGTACTCTGTTTTAATGCTCTGTTTCTTATTTGGTTATATTCGCATATTGTTAGTTTTTTTAGTTCTTATTTTGGTTTACTTAAGCTTACTATCATTTAGGTTATTGGTTAGTTACCTCAATCTCACCTTGATTTTCCTAGCTTGCCATTGAATCCCATAAACTTAGTAACTCAAATCTTTCCATTTGAATTGATAAAACCCATAACAGTAATATACGGTAATAATAGTGGGTTATTGATTAGCTAGCCCAAAAAGCTACTATCACTATTCGATGTCTGTGGTTGGGAGTTCAAGTATGAAGTTCGAAAACAATTGGGATTTGGCACATGTTCTAGTCTGATACTCGATGTCGTACTCACTTAGTTCCACTGCCCATTTTGCTGGTCATCCATATTTGAGCATCATTTAGCATCCTTTTTCCATAACTTAACCAACAACATTTGCATCATTTAGCTAGATTCTCATGGCATTTAGGACTAGGAGCATTAGACTAGGACTTTGCATATTTCTTTGCATATTTGGAGTTGTTTTGAAGGAAACCATGGAGAATTAGGACGCTGAATGAGGAGGCTTGCAGAATGAGGAACAAAGAGAGGACACCAGGGAAGCACATCAAGATCAACCCGATGTACGACGCCGCATATTTTCACAACCCGAAAGACGGAAGACAAGCATCCACAACACAAGGAATGATCCGTGCAAAATCCGGGCTTCTACATTGGTCTCCCACAACAACCAAGCATCGTTGCAAGCAAGCCGTACAAGCGACTTTAGGCGCGCAAAGGAACATAGCGCCACATCATCATCATGAGGGAGACAAGACCACATGTCCAAAGTGGTCCCGAATTATAGGGTTTTCTTGTCTCCTCTCCCCCTATAAAAGACAACCTCAACCTCATATTTCAGCAGCCAAGATTTAGAGAGGAAAGAGAGAGAAAGTCATTTACATTATTCTCTTTGCCTCATCTTTTATTTTCTACTCTTGCTCTTGTTTATTTTGAAGTCTTGTTCTTGATGTTTTAAACCTCATTTGGTTTTTTATAATATTGCATCGTTTTATTTACTTGCTTTCACTATAATTTTTCTTAAGCTTAGTCTTCTCATCACGTTTAATCTCATCTTCTCCATAGATTTTGAGGTTAACATGTGTGAGTAGTCATCTTTAGTGTTCTTGATGGTTTGAAGGGAAAAGAGCCGCCTTGAGCACTTCACTCTTGGTTCTAAAGCTTAAACCTTAGATCTTTTTTCCTAGTCTTTTTTAATGCTCATTGTGGCCTAATTACCCACAGTGAAGTTCTTAAGCTCTCCTAGTGAGAGAACCACTCCATGGGTCGAAGCTTGAACCACTATGGAAGGTGTGGTTTCCTTAGCCCAAGACATTGGCTGTCTAAGGAACCATACGGTTTTATGAAGAATATCCCTAAAGCTCGATCCATTGCACCACCACTTGGCAAAAGCTAGCTTTGATGGCTCTGGCTTCGTAGAGACCTTATCCACGAGAGTGGTATTGTCTAACACACAACTTCTTACTAAACGATCTATCTCCAAGAACTATAGCTTGTGAGTATGGTTAACCTAGTGAAAAGCATTGCTTTAAGGAACTCTTGACCCTAAAATGGACCATCAAGGAACACTAATCTCATCATTATATTTGCCTTTTCATTTACAATTTCTGCTTATTTACTTTAAGGAATTTCCATTCCTCTTTACTTGTTGCTTTAATTTATTTGCAGCAATCTAACTCCTTAATTAATTCACTAACATCATTATCTTGTGCTAACTGAACCTCTTTTTGATTTCTGATTAAAATACTCTCTAACTCTCCTCTTTAACTCTAATCTAGGGAGACTTCATCTGAGTTTTTAAAACCAAAGTGGGTCACAACCCCTGGGATGGTTCGATAAAATCACACAATATACTGCATCTTGCTGAGAGTGGGGTATTTGACTACTGAGCCCTAAACGCCTCACGCACCAAATTGGTGCCGTTGCCGAACCAGGGGAAAGTTGAACATTTTGGTAACAAACTTAACAAAGGACTCACCTTTTTCACCTTTTTATAACATTAAGCACTCCACTTGCCAAAATCTTGTTGTTTGCAGATCTAAGTCATTAAGCTTTCGCAATGGACACGCTAAATGCCACCACCACACATCAAGCACAAAGACAGAGCTTCGATCTCCCAACAACTCTAGCACAACTTATGCAAGGACAAATCAACATGCAACAACAGTTAGAAGCAATCAATAACAAGCTCAACACCCTATCAACAAGACTAACTATACTCAAACGAAGCACCATTCACATCTCCCCAACACAACACCCACAAAACACTTCAACAAACTTTTCACCAACTCTCACTAACTAACCTATCATGAACACGCATATCGATGAGGACATCGATAACCTAAGTGGGGGGGGGAGAGCTTCACACAAGAAGAAGCGGATATCTTGAACAAGGAAAACTCTCACAACAAAGACACCTTGATGTACAACCTGTTGCAACCACTTATCTCAAGTTCTGAAAGAGAAGCAATGAACAAGCATGAAGAAGAGCTGATTGAAACTCTAAGGGATGTGGAGTCCAAGTTCCAAGCAATATCTAACAACAAGGAGCTCCCATTCCAACAACCTAGCATAAGAACAAAAACCTATGCTAACTTGAGTGCAACAATCGGAAAAACCATCCAGGAGATCTCGAGAAGCCTGAAGGGAGCATCCAATTC
The DNA here is from genome assembly GCA_900406495.1 of Sisymbrium altissimum. Classification (NCBI taxonomy): domain Eukaryota; kingdom Viridiplantae; phylum Streptophyta; class Magnoliopsida; order Brassicales; family Brassicaceae; genus Sisymbrium; species Sisymbrium altissimum. The sequence continues at coordinate 8,021 of OVBI01003244.1, forward strand.
CCCACTGGTGATCGAGAATGCTGAAGACCATGGGCCTCTTACTCTCTCATGTGTGATAGGATGCACACTCTTCGAAGAATGCATTTGCGACTCTGGATCAAGGAGCAATGTCATGTTTTATTCCATAGCTAAACGACTCAGATACAAGCAATTCCATGGATGGAGCAAACCAATGGACTTGGCTGATGGAAGTACTAGACGAACCATTGGGAACATCAAGAATGTACCAGTCATGCTGAACGATGTCATGATCCCCACAGACTTCCTAGTGACCGACATGGGACCTGACACTAAGGGATTATACCTACTAGGAAGACCCTTTTTGATATCAGCAAGATGTACCCTCAACTATCAAACAAGAACCATAGAAGCTCAAGTCAGTAAAACCAAGAAGCTGAGATTCACTTCAAGGAGCAAGATGGGGATGATTGATGAGGAGCCTGTTCGGATGAACGTATTAAAGGAATTCCATCCCAAGCAAACAAAGAAAGCCCTGACAAGCAAGCTAAGAGATCTGATGAGGAAAAACAAGGACAGTCCAGAGTGAGGAGGTTAATCAAGAACAAGGAAAGAAAGTTTTCCCTAATGAAATCAGTCCCGAGATCTTTGGATAAAGAAGAGTATGAAGCTCTTCTCAAAAAAAAGAAGAGAAGACCGCGTTTAACACTCGCCTAGCAATCAACAACAAAGAACCTCTTCTTGGAGAAAATAAGGCTGGTGCGGTTCTTGAGAAAGATGATCATAATCTCAATAGTGGAGTCTTGGAGATAAAAGATCCAACAGGAGGATCAAGGAGTGAAAACTCCTCCAATTCATCCTAAAAAGATCTTGAAAAAGTCAAGTTAAGAGACTATAAACAAAACGCTCTTGAGAGGCACCCCATGCCTATCCATGTACATATTTGACTCTTGTTTGAACATGATTTGAATGTCTTTTTTAGGAGGGACGAGCCTCTTGCAAATTGGGCCGGGAATAATGGGCCGCAAAAATAAAAACATTGTTCCTGAGCTTTAACACATTGACCACAGCCCGATACGATGAAAAGGAAATGGTAACAAGATTAATTTTCTAGATTTTCAAATATTTGGAAAATCTTTTACCACTAGGATAAAGATTGTGTGGCTGGGGGTAATCCAAATCTTTAGGTCCAATAGCAACCCGCATTGACCTACTTTTCCTTTTTGTTTTTAGCCACGCCAACGCATGCCCCTATTTCTCTTCCCAATCCACATTTTTGTGACATCAACCTTGCATAAAAAGAAAGCATCCCTCCCCATTTTCGATACCCTTGTCTAATATCCATCAAAGCTCTTTTCAACCAAAAAACTCCATTTTCTCTCTCTCACACTACAAACCTTCTTGCAAAAATCACAAAAACCATGGTTGGATCCACGAGAAAAGGTGTCGTTGGACAAAGCACGGCCGAGAGGCAGTCTAAGAAAGAGGGGAAGAGGCCAATAACGAGCTCCTCCAAACCGAAGAAACAGCCATCCATTGGCATCTCTAACCATCACTATCGCGGTCCAACACTCGCCGAGCTAGCCAAATACAGACCCAACTTCGACCAATTGGAGTTTAGGCCCATTAGTTACCCTCATCTCCCTACAATGGAAGAACTCGGTATCTATGAATATTGCCAAATCCTCTTCAACGTGATGGGGCTGAAGAAGTACGTGGAGGTGCCTTACTCCTCACATGCGGACTCCACCTTATACTTCTTAGACTTACTTCAAATCAAGTTCTACGCCCAAGGAGAGGAAGCCGAGAGCCCTGAAGATGGAGACGGGTTCATCTTCTTAGCCACGGAGCAAGCCATCCACCAAGTTGGATTCCTATAGTTGGAAGAGATTTTGGTTTTCAAAGAGGGAGCGAGAGAGGAGAAGGGCTAGAAATCAACAGAGTTGAGCTAGCTTCCCTATGGAAGACTGTAGGAGTGGGATCATACCACCCCGGTGTGGTCAAAAGCACCAAGATCAACCACCCTTCTCTTCGCTATACTCACAAAGCCGTAGCACAAACCTTCTTCCTGAGGAAAGACACGACCACCGCCAACAGTGGAGACATGGAGGTGATAGATGACGGCCTGGCGAACCTAATCCTAACCGCCAGCAACGGACACCGCTTGGAGGGAAGCGGAAGGAAGACCGGCCTTGTCACTGTGCTGATGAAGGAACTCCTAAGAATTCAAGCTTCAATGATCGAGGGAAAGGACAAGACTCATGTTTGCTGCGGAGGAGTGGTGATGGCCAGACTCAAAAGATTGGGCCGTGAACCTGAGGACATCACCCACGGGCTGGAATGGATCGACATTCACCACCTGTGCAAGACCCAATACCTGGGAAAGCCGTTCCACACCGGCAATGAGCACCGTTTCTCATTGACGAATGGGAAAATGGCAATGCTCTTCTTGCCCAACCCAGAGCTCCTGTCAATCCGCAACCCCATCAAACTAGATTTCCAACCACTGGAGTACGAGCACTTCCCCTATGGAGCAAACTTGCCATTTCCGGATGATGAGAACCTTATGGACACCCTCAACGCAGAAGAACAGAACCAACAACGGGCTGAAGCTGATGCTCAAGACGACGAGCCAGAGGAGGTGGAAGAGTTCTCATACCCACAGAAGAAGCAGCTAAGTATTACTTCAAGAGGGCCCCAAAGGAGTCCCGAGACCTTAAGACAGCGTACAAACAAATAAACCTCCTAAGGAAGTGGAATAAGTGGCAAGATCGCTCAATCCGCTTCTCGTACAAGATGGTGAACGTTCTAAGGGGAGCATCAGGGAAGTTAAAACTAAGAGGCAGAACCAGAGCAGAGCATGGAGAAAGCTCGAGGCATCCGCAAAAGGAAACAAGAAGAAGGAAGTCCACTAGCCAAGTCCCAAGGGGAGGTTTCGGAGGAAGAGCGCAAGAGGAGCCAGTAAGTCATCCACCAGCACAGCCTTACCAAGGTGCAGGAAGAGAAGTGAACGCACCCTTACTCCAGAATAAGCATCCAGGGAGGACACCGAATCCTCCCACAACTCAGGTTAAACACTCCAACTCATCACTTTTGTATATACGCATTGCATCTACATTTTTACTCGCATCAATTCTGTCATTTGAGATTGTGTTTTCGCTTACTTTTTTCACACAAGAGACTGAGTGATTTAAGCTTGGGGGAGCACAATTATTTGCATATCACTTTGCAATAAAAATAAAAAAACCTTGCATTTTTAGTTAGCATCACTTTGTACATTAGGATGTAGCCGATGTTAACGAACCTTTGTAGATTGATACCTTTAAGATTTTTGAACCATGTCTGTGCCACCAATTGTTTGTTGGAAATAATGAAATAAGAACTGATTAAGGCTGCACCACAATTTTGAACCCACTTCTTGAAAATGTAGTCTCTAAAGGCTATGATTGCTTGATAAGATTTTTCCTCTCATTTGAACGTAAAACCGAAAATCTGCATTTTTTATTATCGCATTCTTGATTTAAATTCTACTCTCATAGATTTTTGTACTTGGGTATAGGCTCATATTTTTACCACTTTTTTGAAATACCCTAGTCATCCTCCCATCCCAAGCCATTACCTTTACTTCAAGCTACTAAACACTTTTGTTAGAGAATGTGACGCCTTTAAAATTTCTATCTTGGATCTTTCTAGGCAAAAAGTGTTGGATTTAGGCCGACAAGGACTACTTTTCATTTCAGGAATTGGACCACGTTTCGGACCAATATAGGATAAAGAGTTCTTTGGGTAAGGGAGAAGATTTGAAAAAGAAAAGGGAAATAAATAGGGGAGTACGAATCTTTCGAAAACCGGCATCGAGTTTGGCTCAAGGGAAATTATAAAGAAGCAGAAATGTCAATAGCACTTAAAAAGAAAACCCCAAAGATGAGCCATTCCCGAAACCAAGATAAGAAGAAAACCCCGTGAAGAGATAGGGATTAAAAAAAAAGAGAAGAGTAGACTAGGAAGGGAAACAGCTAAGGTGCTTAGGCTAAGGACGCCAAAATCGAGAAAAGGGTAGATGAAAATTTGTCCTTGTATGCATTAGTTGGCTCTAACCCTTAACATTTTGCGTTAAGAACAGATCCTAATTCATTGAGAGATCCTGAAACCTGGTACTTAAGCCTTTTTGAGCTCACTTTTCAAGCTCATAACCCTCTCTCCCCTTTGACCAAATGAGCTAGAAGGAAACGATTGAATGCGATTCACGTTTTAATTTAGCCAATGAATGTAAGAGAGAAAATAGATTTGATTGCATCTGAGTCTTAGGCTGATTAAGATTAGTGTGGTGTAATTTGTGGCTAATGCTGTTTGAAGGAGGAATCTTCAGAAAAATTGCATCCTACAATTTCAGGTTTAGACATTGGGGCAAATTCTTTTAGAAAGAATCTTGAAGTTAGCGAATCATCCGGTTTTAGACTTCACCCTCTTCTCCAGTTTTTATTCTTCTTGCTTGAGGGCAAGCAAGAGTTCAAGCTTGGGGTAGTTGATATCTCCATATTTTAGCATTATTTAGCATTCTTTATACATCACTTAACCATCATCGTTTGCATCATTTATCTAGATTCTCATGGCATCTAGGACTAGGAGCATTAGACTAGGACCTTGCATATTTCTTTGCATATTGGGAGTTTTTTTGCAGTAAACCATGGAGAATTAGGATGCTGAATGAGGAAGCTTGTAGAACGAGGAACAAAGAGAGGACACCAGGTAAGCATATCAAGATCAACCCGATGTACGACGCCCCATGTTTGCACAACCCGAAAGACGGAAGACAAGCCTCCACAACACAAGGAATAATCCATACAAAATCCTGGCTTCTACATTGGTCTCCCACAACAACCAAGCATTGTTGCACGCAAGCCGTACAAGCGACCTTAGGTGCGCTAAGGAAGAGAGCGCCACATCATCATCATGAGGGAGACAAGACCGCTTGTCCAAAGTGGTCCCGAATTATAGGGTTTTCTTGTCTCTTCTCCCACTATAAAAGACAACCTCAACCTCATATTTCAGCAGCCAAGTTTTAGAGAGGAAAGAGAGAGAAAGTCATTTACATTATTCTCTTTGCCTCATCTTTTATTTTCTACTCTTGCTCTTGTTTATTTTCAAGTCTTGTTCTTATGTTTTAAAACTCATTTGGTTTTTTATAATATTGCATCGTTTTATTTACTTGCTTTCACTTAAATTTTTCTTAAGTTTAATCTTCTTATCATGTTTAATCTCATCTTTTCCATAGATTTTGAGGTTAACATGTGTGAGTAGTCATCTTTAGTGTTCTTCATGGTTTGAAGGGAAAAGAGCCGCCTTGAACACTTCACTCTCGGTTCTTAAGCTTAAACCTTAGATCTTTCTTTCTTAGTCTTTCTTAATGCTCATTGTGGCCTAATAACCTACAGTGAAGTTCTTAAGCTCCCATAGTGAGAGAACCACTCCATGGGTCGAAGCTTGAACCACTATGGAAGGTGTTGTTTCCTTAGCCCAAGACATTGGCTGTCTAAGGAACCATACGGTTTTATGATGAATGTCCCTAAAGCTCGATCCATTGCACCATCACTAGGCAAAAGCTAGCTTTGGTGGCTCTGGCTTCGTAGAGACCTTATCCACGAAAGTGGTATTGTCTAAAACAGAACTTCTTACTAAAAGATCTATCTCCAAGAA
>OVBI01003245.1:0-13674 GCA_900406495.1 Sisymbrium altissimum
CGTTTGATTGGGTTAACATGGTTTAATGGTAATTGGTAAACAGAAAACCGAAGGTAATCCAGATCTGGGTGTAATATGGTTTTGAACTTTTCGTTTGTGGAGATATTGAATTCGAAGTTTTAAACTAGGAGGAAATAAGTTTCGAACTTTTAAAACAGGGGGATATAGAACGAGGCCAAAACTCTGTGTAGATACCGTGTTATATGATAGTTCCCAGGGGGAAATAGATCGTCNTTTTTTTTTTTATCATCTACAACTTTACACACGCCTTTATAAATTTGAATACAAGTTGTGACACGACCATGACACCAATAATATATACAAGCCAATCAGTAACAAACCTTGATCACCGGTTATAACTTTAGTCGTAGTTAGAGTTTGATTGCTCTATTTTTTAAAGTTTTATGTTTATAACGGCTTAAACCAAAGACAAGGTTTTCTTTTCTTTTTTAAAACAAAAGTTGTACGTGTAATTTCACAAAACAAAAGAAACAGAAATCGTCGTCGATTCATTACAGCAAATCCAGTATTGATACTTGGGTCCATTACAGCTTTTCCTTTCTTTAAATTTATATATTCGTGAATAGAGTACTATTAATTATTCAATACTATGCACTAAACTGTTCTAACTGGAATTAATCACTCATCTGAGTAATTACGCAAAGACATACGAAAATAAAAATGTTTAATACTATATACATAGATCTTTTGTAAAACTTAAAAATATTAGAGTTGTCATTTACATTACTTTGAGAAGTTTGGATTTCGGAAGAAATATATCATTTATCGACTATTTTTCTGCTGGAGTTTTTTTGTTTTGTTTTTATTTCTTATTGTTTTTGAAGGCTTGAAACTCCAGTAGTACGAATGATCGTAATAATTTCTGACCATTTAAAAGTTTCGATATTATTTATTTCAGAAACTATTTATCATGTAAATGTTGTACATGTTTTTTTTAGAAAAGAGAGTATAAGCTTAAATAGATATTGTGAAAAAGAAGCTTAACTAAAGACAATTTATAAATTTCAGAACTTAAACTGTGGAAATGTACATATTGCAAGGCTATCTTTATATATATGATCATGTAAACAATTATTGTAAGACATACATTAAAAATGAAAGCACAGTTTGTCAAACTTGGAAGAAAAAAGCTAGGGCAAAGGGACCGAAAAGTAAATGTATGTAGAAACCCTAGGTCTACATATAGGATTTGCTTTAGAATTTTATGTAAGTGGGGAAAAATGGTGTGATGTGAACCAAAAATGGTTAAAAGAAAGACTTTAGAGAATGAATAGTCAAGTAATGCGGCAAAGAGGCTCAATCACATAATTTGACCTAACACCAACACCGAGACACTTCTCATGAACAGAAATTATGTTGCAAGCCACTACCTTGATACAGTACTGCGTATTGCAATTTTAACTTTAAAAATAGTTTATTTACAAACTTTGATTGTCTTCATTGTGGAAATCTCTAAATTGTCTTTTATTTCCCCAAAAGTAATTATTAAATTTCACCACACGATCACGCTTTGAAATCATTCTATGTTCCCCCAATTTGTTTCACGTTTATCGTTCCCTTTTCATATGCTAATTAAATTAATTGTTAGTCTGTCCTGCATCTTAGTTGATAATTATTGGATTTACCACGTTAGCTCGTACTTGACATATGGGAGAAGCTTAATGACTCTCCGCTAAGCGTAATAATTAATGGTTTATATATTTCTGGGACAACTGAGGAAGTCTATATATGTCAATCAACCGTGTACATTATGTGATAACTAGCTACATACATATATAGTAAGATATATTTGAAACCTTTTAATAAGTAGACGATCAAACGATAATGTTTTCGGTTATAAAAGAAACATGGAAGAGTTTTATAAGGTGTGGTAGAGAAGTATTTAATTTAGTCAGTCTTTCGCATGTGATTCTACCAATAAGTATATAAAAACAGTTAGTTAACAGAAGGAACTTTTATTTTTATTTAATGTTTTATTTTAACTTTTAGCCGCAATATATATCTTTTGTAAATTTAGTGTGTGCCCCTAACTTAGTATACTATAACTATTAAAATAATTAAATTATAATAATACTGATGATACACCTTGCATGCGTTACGCGTATTCGTACTGTTCGTCTAAAATATACATTTTATATTTATATTTACCAAATTTTATCGTGAATTTGTACTTTACCATTGTTTTCCTGGTTGAGATATCTTTTTCAAGATTAAATTAAGTAGGAAATTGAAATAATAGTAAACAAGGGTTGATGAGAGCATGTTCAAAAAGTTAATGGTGCTCATTTGCTAAATGATTACTCTCGTGGGCTAAGTCTTAAGATTGAAATTTGTTTTCTTCGTCGGGGACGACACAAAGTGAGAAATAAGGATAAATAATAAGGCAGAGCATATTAAAAAAATTATGTCCAGCTCTCTATAATCTTTGTTTTTTCTCTCTCAGCTTTCTATATTCTCCGGCATATGTAGATAACATATAAATACCAAAATTAAATAAATGGAGCTATAAGGAAATGCACTAATTAGTAATTAGATACAGGTATACAAAATGTTTGCAATTAATCATACATAGTCATGTAAACTAGAAAATAAAAATGGAGAATATTTCCCAAAAACTTTGTCATGTAAACTGGAAGCTTAGAAATTTGACACATATATCCCAAGTGAGTCCGACATTCGTGAAGGAGTTTGATAAGTATAAGTATTTCTAAATTATTTGTTCAAAAATAAAAGAAAATTTCTCTGACAAATTCGAAAATTCAGTCAAATAAATAATATGAACCCTTAAAACAAATGTAAAATGATCGTCCCTTCGAATCCACGAAACATCCCACTCATATCACCTTCTTTTTTAACCGGACCCATCCTCGTACATCTTTTGCTATTCTTTTCCTTTTGTACAGAACAAAACAGATATTTACTTCTATTTATAATTCAATCTCGTATTCCTGTCTTAGATCAAACGAAACGATTCTATACATACTCTAAGATATGTGCTTAACGTGTAAGTACATTAACATGCTTATAAAACATGCCAGAACAAAAATTCTTCTTTTGATTATACTCATATACAGACAAAGGAATTAAAGAAAACATAATAAGCATGCATTCTATAGTAATTTTGGCAAAAAAAAAAAAAAGAATCTTGTATTGATTTTCCTCTATAATTCTATGCCATGTCCTTATATATTGGAAAAAAGAAAGAAATTATTCTGAGTTGCAGAGCTTGCACGCATGTGTAGACGTACTGCAGTTATAAGAAAATGACAGCTTCTCATAAAATCATTCTGAGTTTTGTGCATGCAGTAAAAGGAGATTCCATTTAAATCAACTCAAGAGACATTTTAAAAGAATGAAACAATTCAACAGAAAATTTCAATAAGTTAAATTTAGGGTTAAGGGTTAAAGATTTAGGATCTTTAATCCCAGAACCAATCATGATACTTTCTAGTTCTACTTAAAAAACATTTTAAATAATTAGGAATGAATTGGACTTACATTTTCTGATTTTCATTACACAAAGCTAAATTTCTTAATGACGATGGGGTCAAGAAAAGCCTAATTGCCCATCATTTTCCCCTATAAAGACTTCATTATTCAAAAGATAGTGTCGCCTATTCAAATTCTAAACCCCCCTAACTGATGAACCCCTAGTCTATAGGCATCTCAAACATTTTTGAATAAAATATATATAATTCATAGAGTCGACAAATCTTAGGATTCTCTAAGATAATCCCTAGCCAATCCTTGCGACACAGTAATAAGTCTAATTAGTGTTAGCTTTGACTCCTACGATCCCATCACATATCATTAAAGACAAGAAAACAATGAATGAACCTTGGTAAAAGATGAAACAAAAGAGTATTAGTTACTCCAAATCACTCAAGGTAAGTAGTTAGACGTCCATAGAGAGCAATCATTTCTCAAAAGGGTAAGTGAAAGAGGAAACAAATAGGCACTTGATTAAGATTCTAGACCAGTTTTCTTAACTAACTCCTAATTTTCCATAAATGTCAACAACACCATCGATTATATTCTTCTTGGCATGTTGTCATTATAACTTGGTGTGAAATGTTATACAAAAAGATAACTAGAAATCGAAGTAAAGAAGAAGATAATCAAGCTTATGAACTTATTTTCAAACAATGTTTAGTTCGTTTAAAAAGTGGTCCATATTCTTAGTGTAGAAGAAAGTTGGGTCAAGCTCAGGAACCAATGTTTCTTTATGAAAATCTGGGGGAGTATATGAAAGAAATGTTTGGGGATCCCAAGAAAAGAAAAGCACACAAAAGGATGACACAGAACTCAAAGAAGAACAATGACAACTCAATCTTTTCCTTGAAACATCACTCAGAAAACAGTAGTCTCTCTCATCACAAATCCCCAAAACACTCTCAAGGAGAAAAGAGAATAAAAGAACAGGGTATTCCAAAAGAAGCACAACACTAAAACGACCAAGCACATGGCATTATAAGATTCTCTTCATACTGTGCACAATGATTTTCCAAAACCAGGGCACTGTTGGTGGTATAAGGAGTAGGGACGAGACACAAGGCGAAGAGAATTGACAGCCTTCGTGCCTGCCTTTGAAGCTTCATAACGAAGCCTGCAGAAGAAGAGAGGATCTAAACAGAGATTCATAGAGAACTGCGAGAACTGAGACTTTTATGCATTGAATAAACAAAATAAGCATAGTTTCATAAGAATGACAAAAATGTTTGCTTTGGGTTGTTAGAATTTGTTCAAAAATTGCTGGTCAATTGAGATAACTAAGCTGTGGTTGATGCTGATGGGCACCAACTTGAATTGGAGAAGGAGATGGATCAATCCCGAGACCAATGTTACCAGCCAGTCCAGACCCCATATGGTGCGGATTCGCCATTGGACCAGGCTGTGGTGAGTGGAAGACGCCTTGGAACTGCATACGAGACGATTGAACTAGAGGAGAGCTAAAGGATGGCATGTAAGCACCACGAGGGGTTTGTCCAGCAATCTTGTAATACAGGGGAGAGTGAAGACCTGAGAGAGCTCTTGAATTTTGTATCCATATTTTAGAAGTCTCAGCCTGGTGACTGGTGTCATAGAAAGAAACGAAATAAGACTTAGATTGATTAAAAAATAACAAGTAAACCCAAATGTCCACTAACAGGAACCTACTCATCATTACCTGAGGATTCCGGATATATACATTTCCGTCTTTGTACTTCATGCGAGATGAATCTTCAAGTCCAGGAGCATTACCAACAACACTGACGGAACTAATTTGATACCCGTTAGGGATATATGTTGAAAGTCTCAAAACCTGTTGGTCCACCGGCAGAGACTGGCTTAAACTGATGGATATATGTTAAGGCCATTTGCACCGGGGTGAGAACTCCCTCCAGGCATCAGCACATAGCTATTGCCATTTCAAGGGTGAGGACACGCTGATCGATTACCAGAGTATCCTTGCATGGGATCAGAGTAGCCTTGCATGGGCATTGGAGGGACATAGAAGGGGGAGAGAAACTGATGATACGCATACTGTTGGGAAAATGTGAAACATGAACCTGCAGATACATCTGTGCCATAGGCGCCTGCTGCAGCATTGGAATTGTAGATGCAGGGGCGTTGTTGAACATGTGCGGATTCAATGCTTGCTACATGACCAAAAGGATTAAAATTAGTTAATGACATGGAAAGACAACTAAAGATAACATGCACAGTGCCATTCTTTTCATATTTGCGAAAATCTAATGAATTTGTGGAACACACGTATTCTATCTCTGTTCTGTTCCTACCCCAATTTCGCAAGTGTTTTCCCAAACTTGTCTCGGCTGCACAACAAAACAAGAAACCAACAATGTCTCAGTGTTCAAAAAGAGAGAATTGTAATGGCACAATGGGTTTTCGTGTTATGTACTTGAATCGAACGCGTCTAAGCTCGCGGTTACCATCTGGTAATGCTCTGATTGTAATGTAGATACCAGGCTCATCTTGTTCTACCCATTCGGTTTCCATGTCGCTCACGTTACTCACTGAGATCTCCTGGGACTTATCTGCTGAGCTACTTCTAGCAGAACCATCAATGGATGGTCTCAGTCTTGGTCCCGTTGATGCCAGAGAGCTTTGGTGCTGAAGCAAGACCAGCAAAGTCATCATAACATATGGGTATTTGGATTGATTGATGATCAAGTGACTCAGACAAGGAGTACTCCGTCCCTGTCTTCCCTAGAATGTTATTGCGAGGTCGCTCTTTGTCCAGAGGTGGAGTTACAGGACTATCCTTGGCGACCTGTATTCGCCAGTCCTGGTACAAGGTTCTACTTGATTGATTATTGAAGCTTAAATTAAAGTAGCAAGATCGTATAAACAGAGAGAGATAGAAACCCTGAAGCTTTGGTTATAATAGTCCATTAATTTTGCCCGTAGCATTACCTCATTTTCGGATGCAGGAGGAGTTGGGAGTGGCACGCTCTCTTGGTTGAACTGCTGCACGTTGTATGACTCCATGACCTTCTCGCAATTCTTTGCCCACTACCGCTGAGCTTGCCATTTATCAAACGTCTCACGGCTGCAGGAAGTAGAAAATTTTAAAACATCACCTTCTAGCCTCAAATCAGCAAAACTCTTGTTACCTAAGCCACAGAGGGATATCAGATATGGGTCTGACGGCTAAGACAGATAATCAGCATCTTCACAATATAAAAAATACCCCAAAAGCTAGACATACCAATCCTTGACGACAACAGGACCTAAGCTAGTCTCCGGCACTTCTTTAGTTCTTAGTTTCAAAAGTTGCATGAAAACCATTGATAATCAACGACTTCTTAAGCTCAGGGTCATCCGGACTTCAATTGTCTCGGCAAAAATACAATAGTGCCACAAATAATATCCTCAACAATTATAATACACTATTCATGCGTCTGATAAGATAGCAAAAGCAGCCTACATTAAGTATCGTCTTCAATGTCAAGATCAATAGGAAATACACAACATAGTATGATCAGTTCAACATGGCAACAAAAGAATTACCTAAAACGGATCCTATTTAGATCATTTCCTCCCTGAGGCAATGGCACAAATGTGATGAGAACACCAGCTCAACTTGGCAACCCATTCCTTAGCCTCGTCCTCCTTCATGAACACTATGGATTCTGTTTGGCCGATCACAGATATAGGTGTACCTTCTTCACTCGAAAGCCCTTTTAACCTGGACTCCATTTCCTTCCCCCACATCTTTGGAGTCTCAGCTCTCTGGTATGCATAATGAAACCTTCCAGAATCTGAAACAGCATCTAAATCAGCACAGTTACGGTTATGATTCCGGTTTGATGTCCTGGAACACGGTTTGCAGTTTTTGTATGCCCCTGAAGCCTTTACTGCCATGTCATTTCGCTGAATGAACAGTGGTCACATACATACAAGAGTCACATGCTTTGACAAAAACTACAGATAAGAGAGTAACTGACAATACAGAGGAACAAATGTTTGAAGAGTTATTAGGAAGTAACGTTCCTGTTACAGATCAATCAATCTCAAAACCAAGAATTGAGATATAGATTAAGACCACTGAGTCAGTCAAAGTCATGATTTTACATGGTTTGTTCTTTAGCTCCTAAGCAGAAACCAATGAAGCTATGATGGTCCCGCCAGGAAATTTCTAAGTATTCTCTTGGCCATTTTCTCTTTGAACCAAATAATCCATGAAAGTGAAGTCAGAAGGAATTTTTTTTAATAATTTACCTGCGACGTCAGTGATTTAATCGCCTGCTTAGTCCTTGGCGTCCTAATTTCGTCGTTATCTTGTTGCCGCCTATTGTGACTAGATCCGCCATTGTTGGTGTTTAGCTGCTTCGTACACGCTATACACGCCAGCATCTCCCACTCAGAACACAAACCACACTCTTTGAGTTATTACCGTTACAGATCTAACATCATTCAAAATATTGCTATGCCAAAAACTATTTTATAGGTTTCAGTAAATTTTAACGTCACATCTCCTTGATTTGGAGTATTCATTTTTGTTTTGTTTTCACTTTTCACGTATCTTAACTGTTGGGGATAATTTCCACAAGTTTTCCTAGTTAATTTTCTATATATATGCTATAGAAATATCATACACTGACAGTAATGAGAACAGTGGGAAACAAAGCCTTCTTTTGTTGCTGTCTTAAAATGACAAAGAGCAGCTTTATAATACAGTGATTTTTTTAAAAAAATTCCAGGACTGATGAGAGTTAATATAAAATCGCATAAAGATTATGGTATTCCATAAAATGATCAAATCAGAGTTGGAATCCTAAACATCAATCAATCTAAATTAATTAATACTATTATCTAACAAGAACCAATGAAACTGAGAGACAGTCCTTGTTTAGCTTTTTCCTTTCTTTTTTATATCAGTCCTTGTTTAGTATTTTTGTTAAAGTTAAAAACTAAAAGACAAAAGGGAAAGTCCTTGTTAATAAAGCCTGTTGTTGTTCTTTGTCTTGTTCCTCCTCTTAGTATCTATTAACTCACAGTCACAAGTCACAAGTACTGCTGTTGTATCCTAGCTCTGTTCTCTTCCCACCACAACCTCGCATGTGTTTCTCCAAACTTGTCTCGGCTACACAACAAAAACAAGATTTGTCTCAATGTGTTAAAAGAAGAGGAGGAATCTAATAGCACAATGGTTTTGGGGTTATATACCTGAAGCGAACGCGTCTAAGCTCCCGGTTACCATCTGGTAAAGCTCTGATTGTAATGTAGATACCAGGCTCATCTTGTTCTACCCATTCGGTTTCTATGTCGCTAGCGTTACTCACTGACACCTCCTCTGATCGATCTACTGAGCTACTTCTAGCAGAGCCATCAATAGATGATGTCGCAGTCTTGGTCCCGCTGATGCCAGAGAGCTTTGGTGTTGAAGCAAGACCAGTAGAGTCAAAACGTTTAGATGTTTGGGTTGATTGGTGATCAAGTGAGTCAGACGAGGAGTATCCCATTCCTGGAGGTTGCTCTTTGTTCAGAGGTGGAGTTACAGGACTGTACTTAGCGGACTGTATTCGCGATCCCTGTTACGAGGTTGTTCCAAGAATCTATTTAGGACCCAACCAAACGCTAAAATATGGCGATGAATAATTGTTGAAGTTGCAACATTGCATACAACGAGCTATTGACCCTTTAAACTTTGGTTGTGAAATAGCATTACCCCATCTTCGGATACAGGAGGAGTTGGGAGAGGCACGCTCTCCTGATTGAACTGCTGCACGTTGTATAACTCCATCACCTTCTCGCAATTCTCCGCCCACCACCTCTGAGCTTGCCACTTATTGAACATCTCACGACTGCAAAAAGTAGAAATGTTTATAAATCACCATCTAGCCTCAAAATAATAGAACCCTTGTTAGCTTAGCGCCTAGGCAAACGGATCTGAAATGTAACACAAAAACTCAGCAGCAGCACAATACAAAGAATCCCCAAAAGCTAGAGATACAAATCCTGGAGGCAAGTCAAACTGAAACGTATAATTTCGGCAAGGCTCATCTGGTGTTTTAGGTGTAGCTACTAACTACATCGAGCATATTTACTTTCCAACAGGATGAAACAGCAAGTTATAGAGTCAAGTGAGGACACAAGTATTTTCATAATTACCCAAAAGCTGCTGATAAATCATAGAGAAAACAATTGTACTACTTCTATGGCTGTCGCAAGCAAACAAACCTCTAATTCCAAGATGAGATAAACAGGTAACACCTATTACGCTGTAATAAGATATAGCAAAACCAGCCTGTGTTGACTGTTGAATATCGGCTTCAATTGGATACATGCAACATAATACGTACAGTTCAACATGGCTGGAAACAATTACCTGAACCGAATCCTCTTTAGATCATTCCCTCCCAGAGGCAAAGACACAAACGTGATGAGAACACCAGGCTCAACTTGTGCAACCCATTCCTTAGCCTCGTCCTCTTCCACGAACACTATGGATTCTGTCCGGCCGCTCATAGATGTAGGTGTACCTTCTTCACTGGAAAGCCCTTTTAACCTGGACTCCATTTCCTTCCCCCAAATCTTTGGAGTTGAGGTTCCAGTCCCAGCTCTCTGGTACGCATAGTGAAACCTTCCAGAGTCCGAAGCAACATCTAAATCAGCACAGTTTCGGTTCTGATTCCGGTTTGATGTCCCAGAACACGGTTTGCAGTTTTTGTACGCACCTGAAGCCTTTACCGCCATGTCCTTTAGCTGAATGAACAGTAGTCACATACATACAAGAGTCACATGCTTTGACAAAAAACTACAGATAAGAGTGTAACTGACAATTCAGAGGAGTAAATCGAAATCACAGATCAATCAATCTCAAAACCAAGAATTGAAATTAAGACCACTGAATCAAAAAGTCATGCTTTTTTCCAAGTTTTGTTCTTTAGCTCCTAAGCAGAAGAAACCAACGAGACTAATGGTCCCGCCAGGAAATTTCTAAATGTTTTCTCTTTGAAACAAAACAATCCATGAAAGTGAAGTCAGAAGGAAAAAAAGACTAAGAATTTACCTGAGACGTCAACGATTTAACCGCCTGCTTAGTCCTTGGCGTCCCAGTTTCTTCATCTTCTTGTTGCCGCTTAGATCCGCCATTGTTGGTGTTCAGCTGCTTCGTACACGCTATACACGTCAGCATCTCTCTCTCTCTCTCTCTCTCTCTCGCTTCCTCACTCTCTTTCACAAGACACGGACCCTAAAGAGATTCCTGAGAAACAAAGCAAAAAAGTCAGATCACATTTCAGAGAATAAAAGAAAAGTTTCAATATACGCGACAGTTTCGGACTTACCAGTGGAGAGTTCAAATCAGTGACGGCTGTTGAATATATGACCGTTACGCCAGCTACATATTAGGGCAAAGGATCTGTTGAGAGAAAAAAAGAAAGAAAGAGTCTTTAGTAGTATCAATCTCGCATTAAAACTCTCGTCTTTCTCTTTCTCTTTCTCTCTCCTCTGTCCTTAGGCAGCTTCAAGCGACAGAGAGAATGAGTTGCAAAAAAAACACACAGTCTTTGCTCTTTAGTAGTATCTCAACCTCTCTCTCTCTCTGTAAGAGAAACACAAAAGCTGAAACTGATTTGGGGAAAAAGAAAAGGAAGAAAGAGCTTTGAGATTTGGGCTTTGAGTTCCTCGGACACTGCAACAAAAGTGTTGCACATGAAGTGTGGTCTACTGTGTTTCTGTTGATCCTCTATGCCACATGCCTTATTTATTTATATTCATAATTGTTTTGGTGCTAAATGTATTATTTAACGGCTTAATGACTGCATTATTAGTCTTTTATCTTTATGCTTATGTTTATGGTGACATTTATAAGAATATTTCTTCTTAAAACCTGGAAAAAGGGAGAAATATGATTGCTCTAAAGTTTAAACCATGAACTATAATGAAATGATACAGAGCGTGCAAGTAAGCATTAGTATTTTAATTTTCCAAAACTTATAAAATAGTTATAATATTAACTTTTTTAGAAGTGTTTCCCACCTAAACCTCATAATACCTTTCCCCACCTTTTCCTTCTCCTTGAAAGTTTTAACTCATTTGATTAATTATGTATGACTTTGATATTAAAAGCTCCAAGTACAACTTCCACATCATCAAGCAACAAGGGCATATCGTGCCTTCTGAAAAGAAAGCTCATCTAAAGCCTAAAAGGTTGTTAGTTTTTGTTTAATTTGAAAATTATTCCTATTAATATATTTTTGAAAAGATTATCTGTATTTCAACATAAACATTTGATAATATAAAAATAGTCACAGAATTAAACTGAGAGAACAAATAATTCGATTGCATCTCTTAGGATCTGACTGGTGACCAGAGAATGATAGGGAATAGTGAATTCCTTATTATTCTTTAAAATATTTACCATTCATAAGTAATATTTGTTACACATGATTCTCTCTTGTTCCCTCTTTTGCAGAGAATTATAGAATAAAAATATTCTTTATTAAAATTAGGAAGGAACAATAAGTAACAAATATTACTTCTATTCTTTTTAATTCATTACTCTTCATTCTTTTTTCTTTATTCCTATTATTCCTTAACTGATTACCATTCACGACCTTAGAGTAAAAATACTGATTGCAGAGTTGCTTCTTTGGTGATTTGGGTAAAAAAAAAATTATATTGAATAAATTAAATGGGAGTAAAAAAAAAACCGAAACAATGTCAGACGGGCCAATAAGCCCAAAGAAGTTAGAATGTATCAAAAGAAAAGGCCCAGTAGCTAAATCATAAGCCCTCGTCGTATTGTATATACAGCGATTTTTATTTTTTTTTGTTATTTGTTTTTCCCCAAAAATTGCTCATTGGGAGAAAAAAGGGGATCAAATCAATCTCTCCGTTGTTTTTCTTTTTTTCTTTTTCTCCTGAGATTCATTGTTGACTCGTGAACCGGATTTCTCTCTGCAACTTCGCCGGTAAACCCTACCCCTGTCTGAAAACCCTAATTCGCTGCGTCATCGTCTCCTCTAAGCATTGTCGATTTCAGCTTATTGAGGTATTTACCATCTTCAGATTCTGATTTCAGCTTTACATTCCTGAGAAATTCGAGAATTCGGTGATTCACTTGTCTGATTTAGGGTTTCTTTTTGTTGTACAAATTCGTGTGTAATTGGAGATTCCTGCTGTGTTGTCTTGTTTCTTCTGCTTCTGTTTAGGGTTTCTTTGTTTGTCTTTATTTGTTCTGTTAGGAGCTTTTGAGTATAGATCATTGGTTGAGGCTGTATGTAAAGCCTTTGCAAGTTTGTGTTTTTGTAATAGTGATTGGATTCACGTGAGGTGATTCTTTGATTTGATCCCGTTGATCTGCTTTTATCATTGCTAAATTAAGTTATCTCAATCGTCAAATGCTTGGTTAGGGGATAAAGCACGAATCTTTCCGATGCTTTTGTAGTTGATTAACCTCTTTTGATATATACTTAACAGTGACATTCTATTCAGAAATGAAAACACTTACATTGGAGGCCAGTTTGCATATCAGGCTCATCGTCCCATGAGAACTGATCAATAAAAATATAAACTTAAAATTGATTTTGTACAGTTATCTTTTAGTATCTTACTGAGTAGTTGGTTTTGTTTATATATTAGTTTCTTTTCTTACTTCAACTTGTAGTTTGAACAGGTTGAGGAAACAATGAATAGCCAGCCTCCATCCAATGGGTATCCACACAGAAGAGTTGAGAAAGAGGCAGGGATGAATAAGTCTCAGCCGATGAAGCCACAAACCGTGAAAAGTACAGGTTTTGTATATCTATTTATAGATATGTACATGTATACCTGTATTCTGATTAGCATGAACATAACGTCTTGCATATTCTCTTGTTTGTTGATACATATGTGCAGAAAACGGAGGGAAAGCTGGAAGTGTGGATATCCCTTCTCGTGATCCGTTTGTGTATCTCGCGACTTGTAATATCGGACATCATGTTGAAGTTCATCTTAAAAATGGGTCAGTTTACAGTGGCATATTTCATGCTGCTGATGTGGAGAACAATTTTGGTGAGAGAACCTTTTTGTTCCTTTGAGATGTGTTATATCTAACAAGAGGTCACTATTTTATTTTTTTGTTTAGTGAAAAACCTGCTTTGAAACTTTCAGGAATTGTTTTGAAAATGGCATGCTTGATCAGGGAAGGTAATTTACACG
>OVBI01003246.1:0-13674 GCA_900406495.1 Sisymbrium altissimum
TTTTGTTGATATTTATAGTATTTTATGTAGTATTTTTTATTATTCTTTTTTTAATTTGTGTTAACCTATTCAAGTTTTGTTTTATATTATTAATTTTTTTGATAGTCTTATTTTCTTAGTTTTTCTATTTCGTATTTTCTTTAAATTTTCATTGTTCGGAAATTATTTTTGTTTTCGTTTATGTATTTTCAAATTTGATGGACCAATGCTATTCATTTATTACATTTTATTTTCTTTAGAATAGATATTTTTATATTATTTGATATAATTTAGTTACTATTAAAATAACATTTATTTACTCAATATATATTCAACAGAAATATTGAGCTAATTAATAAGTTATGGTTATTTAAATTTTATAATATAAAATATAAAGAAAAACCTTTTATATTCTTTTTAGAAAAACAGTTTAATAATTATGGATTTTTTATATCTTTATTCTATTATCTAAAGATATAAAATATATATTATAATATAATAAAAAATTAGTGTTGATAAACCGGATCATTAATTGGATTATATGAATGGGTAGATATGTTGAGTTGTCAAAATTTTGGAGTAGGAGTTGCTGATGTGGCAGCATGAGAAGAGACTCCACTTGTACTTTATATATATAGAAGATTCTTAGAAAAATAACAGTTTCTCGATTTTAATTATTTTTTCAGATAAAGAATATCCATATTTATAATCTGATACAATTTTTTAAACAATAATTTAATGTCCGTAAGAATTAATTTAAAATTAAAATATTTTATCCAAAATAATTTTCAAATAAAATAATTAGTTTATCCAATTTAATTTCTGATATAAAATAAAAATTAAAATATAATATTATATAACAATTATATGACTAATTTCTACTGTTATATTTTTATTAATAGAAAATATTATTTGAAATATTATTTAAGAAGATTATATCTAATGTATTGCATTCATGTTAATTTTTATTAAAACCAATTAATAAATCAATTATTTTTTAATTTTCTTTTTCATAATCTGTTTCCATTTTTCTTTAAATAACAAAAGATAAAATATCATATTATACTAATACCTAATTTTTCTTATAATTTTTTTTCTTTTTTCTATTTATATTTGAGTCTATAGAATAATTAATATTTCGTTGATAGAAGAACTAAATAATTAATTTTTATAAACCTCATTAAATCCTTCTGTTTTTTTTATTAACCAAAACCATTTTAGGCCAAAACCCATGAGATCCATAAATTTTTGGATTCTATAACTAATAAAGACGTATATTATAACTAATAAAGATGTCTAAACAAATTTTAGTGGTTCGTATGTGGACAGTTTTATCGAATGACAAGGGAAAAATATTTAATTGATCAACAAATTTCGCCTCGTAGCAATAACAGATTACAATAGCAACTTACAACAAATCAATATACAAACTAGTATGTAATTTATCTTACCCGTCATTTCTTGTGAGTTGACAAAGAAAGTAGTTGACGATAACTCAAGTCGTTTGAAGCAATTATTAGATCATCTTTAAAGTTTAATTCTACTTTTGATTCTAAATATGGAATTTTCTAAAAATTAACTTTACTTTCAATTCTAAATATGAAATTTTCTAAACTCGAGAAATGTTTTGTTTCAATAATTAATTTTATTTTTTACTTACGAAAAAATATTTTTAGTATATTTAATTTCAATTAATTATTATTTTTATAATATTTTATATTTTAAAAGTATATTAATTTGATCCATTTATTTTTATTTTTGGGAAAAGAATATAAATAAACTTTTGGTTTTATTAAATTAAATATATTAATTTGAAAAAAAAATCACTATATCAAATAAATAAAATATCAAATAAATTTTTAAGAATATACATTAATATACTTCTCCCAAAATTATTTTTATTTACTAGCATAAATATAATTTTTCAGAATAAAATTAATTATTTAATTATAATATTTTTAAGTATAAAATTAAAATATATAATTTTAGTATAAAATAAAAGAATATCAAAATTAAAAGTTTACTTTTAAAATAAAAAAATATAACTCTAAAATAAAAAATTCTAAAAATTACTCCAAAATTTGAAATAACTTTTATAATAATTTATTTTTAGAGTAGAATATAGAGTAAGCACACTGGCGGTCTCCAACTCTCCTCTCTATTTTTATCACGGCAGCTTTGTGAAGAGTTTTCTATCTCCTCTAGTTGGCCAGCCCCCATCACCTCGTGTCATCTCCAGTCTACATTTTCTCTGGTTTTCCTTGGTCTACATCTCTTAGATCTAATCTCATATACCTATACAGAAACCTTCATCAGATCAAGCGTCACCACCTGCCTCCACTACTGCAGTGCTCCACATACCCGTGAGCCTCCTCCACCGTTACACCCTTTCAACCTAACCCTCTAATAGATCCACATCAACGAAGCCTCTTAAAATTGCATCCAGCGGCCGACCCCTCTCCTTCCTTGCATCCCATGTAATCCGGCAAAATCCTGACAGCCATCGATTGGCCTCCCATGTGGGCCTGTGCAACATCGCAAACATGGATCTGGTTTATTACTGCTTTAGTAGGCTACAGCCCAACTGGTCACATGAGTTTGGACTAATTTTCACCCAACAAGCCATATCCCTTCTAAATCGGTCCATATTGTTTAACTATTCGCTGTTACCGGTTCACATACATCTTCTTCATTCTTGTTCGAGAGTTAGAGATAGCCGACATTGGTAACAATTCTCCTCCATTCAGATGCAAGTACCATGGCTTTTTATTTCTAGATCTCTATCATCGTTTTTTACATCAAAACTTCAGTTTGATTCTTAACTGAGAGTTAGAGATAGCCGACAATAGGTATTTGTTCTTTTTCAAATCTTCCGGCGAAAATCCTCCTCCATACAGCTTTGACCACCATTGATAGTTTTAAGCCCATTTTTCAAACCCAATCACTTGGGTGTTTAAACGTCAACTCACTGTTCAACTATTTGATGCTCTCTCGAGCAAATGTTTTCGGGTTACGGTGAAAATTTTTTTATGAGATTCTTCACGCTGCTGAGTAAGTCTCACCCCTTATTACTTCTCTAATTTGTCTTATTGTAATGCATTTCTTTAATTTCCTCACGGTCGAACACAATTCCGGTTGTAGTATTTTAAGTGCATTGGGTTTTTAATTTTAATAGAATTATGTTGTCCAAAAAAAATGAAGATAGTTTTATTCTAAAAATAGAGTTTAGAAACAAAACTTGAATTCCATTGGAAATGCTCTTAAACTCTATATATCAATGTCTTTAACAAGTGACAATGTCATTGATACTCTTCGAAAATAGTGGAAACATCACTATTTAAGCATAGGCATTCAGATATTAAGATTAGTTCTGGATCTTATCTGATCAATTCCAAATCTTTCAAATGCAATATTTTTCTTTATTCAATAGGTACCTAAATGTTTTTCGAGTCAGATTTGATTTGAATTTTATTAGTTCCAGATCGGTTTGGATTTTAGATTTAAGAACCGTTTTAAACACAAAATAAATTGGTTTCAATGTAATTCGGGTTGGTTTGGATAATTTATTATCTAAATCCCCAAAACATACTGAAAAACTAAAAAAATAACCGATTCTAAACCGGAAAAATCCAAAATGAAAATAAATCATTCAAATAAACATTAAAAAAACTCCAATAAAATCCCCAAAATGAAATTTGGGTTTTGTTAATAAACATTAAAACGAATTAAAGCATAACATACGGCAATAGTGGTCTAATGATAGAATAGCATATGTTTATTGTATACATTCGGGTTCGATTATCAGTTAACGCATATTATCTTTAAAAAATTTGGTTATCCGAATGGGTTTTGGATCGGAATCGAAACCGATTCAATATCCACAGATAACAAAAAATCAGTACCCATCAGATAAATATCATTTAACCAAATCCGTTCCAATTATTTCGAATCAATTTTGGTTTGGGCATTCTGGACTAGTTTTTATGCCCGAGGCACCGCTCATAGCGATCTCATCAAGGATGATATTATCATTTGCAATAGTAATATATTTAGTGAGACAATGAGACATCGATGATGGTAATGAGAGGAGAGTCTCAATACTGATGATGATCTTGTGGATGACGATAATCTCGCTAGTGATGATGATATTGCTAGTTATTGATCTCGTATGTGATGATGGTGGTATATATCATATCAAATTGATGGAGTGCCAAGTTTATCCAAAATATCACAATTAGTTTACAAATGCTATATGAAACAATTGTATTACTTCGAGATAAAATTTATATAGGGGATGATTGGTTGGGTTGTAAGACTTATCTTTAACTTAAATTTTTGTCTACAGACTTTATAATTACCAATCATGTTTTATTTTGATTTTTAAAGCTTCAGCCAAAAAAAAAAATTGCTATAGCAGCTTTATTTTCTAAAGCCATATTTTTAAGGCTGTAGAGAAAAAATATATGGATGTAGTAATCTCTTTCTTTTTTTTAATATTTATTTATTTATTATTTAGAGGTACAGAAGATACAGGTATAACAAATATATCTATACACAAAATTCTACAGCAAATAATATACAACTAAAGTCCAACCAATCATCCACTTAGAGGTACAAAAGATACAGTTACAGCAAATATATCTACAGACGAAATTCTACAGCAAATAATATACAACTAAAATCCAACCAATCATCCACTTAGAAGTACAGAAGATACAATTACAGCAAATATATCTACATACCAAATTCTAAAGTAAATAATATACAACTAAAATCCAATAAATCATCCACTATATGTTACACTATAAATATTATCGAAAAAATCGAGGTAGCAAAAAATAACAGAATTTTTTTCTTAAACTAAAACAATATTAAAACAGTAAGAAATCAATAAAATAAAATATAAGATGTCAAAAATCCTTAAAAGTTTATGGTTTCTACTATTTTGATCTCAACAACTATAAGCAATTAAAGGTTTTTTTTTTTATCTTAGAGTTTGAAACGCATCATCTTAAATTTATCTCTTTAGAATTTATCATTTTAATACTAATTATTACATACACTCATCATATTTTCCTGAGCTTAAATATAAATGGGATCACAACAACTGCATTAGCATACAAATGGTATAAAAGATCAACTTATTTTCTCGGTAAAAAAAATGTTATACAATACTTGTTGATAAAAAAGACAAAATGTTATAAAATAAAAATTAATTGAAGGAAAGTTTGGATTTGATGGAAATTACAGTTTTTGTGATATTCTTAGTTTCCAACTTGATACATACTAGGATATTACCTACACTTTTTATTTTTCATCCTTCATTATTAGTAAATTTGTTATTTTTATTAATAATGGATTTATGATTAATTTAATGATAAATATTTAAATTTTTTACCATATTAATAGGAATAATATAGATTTAGTAGATTTAATTTAAAGTCTTTATAACTGATTATTAGTTGTTTGTCAATAGGGATCAGAAATAAGAAATAAATAAAAAAAATTTGAAAATATGAAGAAATGACACATCAGCAAAATAACCACTAATTACTTCTCTTTTAATATATAGTAGATATTGTTAAAGTTTACAGTAACTAAATCCGAAGTTCTAAAGGATGTATCTTTTTGAGTCAATAGTTCTTAAGATTCATATCTTTTTTCTATTGGTAACTTATTGAGATTAGATCTAAAACAGTAAAATGCCACATGTTGGGTGTTTTGACGCAGCTTAAAGATAGTCAATCACCTTCACCTAGTATTTATATATTATACTTACAACTTTGGAAGAAAAGAAAGATATTTTCCTTCAAAAGTTTGTTAATGCTCGTTGGCCAAATGTACATGCTGTATTTTTAATAATTTATGTATATTCTGACTTCCTTGCTAAATAATCCAAATGGAAGAGCTCTTAACTCGAATAAGTGCTTTTACGTATAATAAATAGTATGATATTATGTACAATAAATAATATAATACTAAGTTCAAGTAATATGGTATTTTCTAAACACAAGAAAATAAATGTTATCAATATGTGGTAAATAAATCAACTTATTTATGATTTTTAGTAGACTTATAATTTTGCTCAAACTGTATTAGACCAAATACCGAACCAAATGCTAGCATGTGCGCTCAATTTCAAGTTAAGTAAAAGCTTAATTGTCAACATCAATAATTCAGTTAAATGGGTCAGAAATCATATAACTGATATCATATGGATATCGTCTACCATTCTATACAAAATTAATCGACTTAAAATTAAAAAACAATAAAAATATCTCTAATAATATTTTATTTCTCTCTATAAATTCTATTTTATATAAAAATGATTTCCAATATCACTTTATATTCCAATAGAAAATTCTAAAAATTATTCTAAATTTAGAGTTACTTTTAGATTTCTTTATTTTTAGTGTTACATTTTTTATTTATAAAATAGTTATTTAGTTTTAGTATAATTTTATGTTATACCGAAAAGAAATTATATATTTTAGCTTTATACTTAAAATAATAATAATTATTTTATATTTAAAAAGATTATATAAATTTTTTAATAAACAACAATAATAATATATAAAATTAAAAAAGCTCATTTCTCATTTCAAAAATTTTTAATTGATCATTTGTGGGATAAGTATACTAATGTCTATTCTTAATAAATGTATTTTATATATCTTTTTCCAATTTAATATATTTAATATTAATAAAATAAAATAAAAATCTTCTGGTTTTTTCCAAAAAATAAAATGAATGGAGAAAATTAATATATTTTAAAATGTAAGATTTTATAAAAATAATAGTTAATTTAAATTGAGTTGACTATTAGAAAAAATTATTCTTTATTTGTGAAGTAAAAAATAGTGTAAATTATTGGATATGGTTTAATTTATGACTGTGCATAGTTTAATTTATGTTGAATAATGAATTAAATGCAAATAACTGTTTTAGGTTATAATCTAAAACTAGTTTTGTGAAGTGGCAGTTATAATTCTGAAAAGTTTGACTTTAATAAAAACAATTTATCCAATATGATGTTTTGTATTAACATGTGTGATTGATTTTTCTAAGAAATAAACATTAGGAAAAAGGAAAATAGATTATGGAGAATATAAAAATTAATAAAATTGATTGGAGTTAGGACTATGTTGAATAATCGACTTAAAATGGCTAATTATAATTTCAATTATTCCAATAATTTGAGTTCTGGGAAGCTTTCCAAAATAGTTAAAATTTAATTTTAACATATAATTATAATTTTGAACTTTTAAAATTTATTCAAAATTTTCTTTATAATTTGCAAGTTGGTAAACAAAATAACAAAAATTTCAAAAACAAAATGAGAATTAAATAAAACAAAACCTATGTTGTATAGAATCATAAGCGGATATGCTAAAACAAAATGATATGAAAATGAAAAAAAAAAACAATTTAAAAAAAAAATACGAAGCCGATACATAGCAGGTACATACTCGAAGTATATCCAGAAAAAAAGTTAATGAGAAATAATTATAAAAATTCAAAAGAATCTGAAAAGAAGGTTAGAAAAATATCCAGAAGAAAAAAAAGAGAAGATCTCAAATGATAATTCAATTCCTACTTTTTTTTCTGTCTCGGATGTTTTTTAAACACATGCTCCCAAACATAACCATCATTTAACTTCCCGAATACTACATAGTGGGTTGATATCTGATTTAAGCATTTGAAAGTTTTTGAAAGAAAATTTATTTTCCTCCGGAAGCTTGATAACACCGGTTATACTTATGTAAAAGTTGAGATTTTCAATAAAAGAGCCGAGAAACAAGCGCTCCATCTGACCATTCATTCCCAAAAACATACACTGTTCACTTCTTGAATAAATGATCTTATACCCTTCACTCAAGAAGTATTACAATATAAAGTATATCATAAATAGTCCAACAAAAAAAAAATCACTCATCTAAAATTCTAAACTAATAAGACAAAAACATATTGAAAATTTTCTAGTTTTAGAGAGTAATTGACAAAATCATGACGAAAAAAAAACTAGCTCAATAATTTTTTTGTCCGTGAGTAAATCTCAAATGTCTTAAAGCATTTATATCACACATCAAAGCTCTGCAGTAATTTTGTTTAGGTGTAAGTCAAAGCTTTTCTTGAAGTAATTAACCCTGGCTAATATTAGAGAATTTTTTGCATGGCTTAAATTAAATTCTTTTAATGTCAAATTGAAGGGAAAAAACTAATTTCTGTTAAAATTCTATCACAAAAATTTTAAATTAAAAGAAAATTTTGAAAAATCAATCCATCCAAACGAAACTCAGAAAGACCGGTTGCTTTTGAAATAAATTTAAATCGGTTCAGTCTGATTGGCTATGCCAAAGAAGAAAATTCGGTTTGGATTAGCTTTTATACTAGTTCTAGTTTTGCTTATTAGCCGCCGCCAAATTGAGTAAATGGATGCTAGCAGTATTTCTGACTTTTCAAAAAAAAAAAAAAACATTTAATTTGGTGAGCATATTAAAATAGGAATTTTTTTCTAAATATATAGGAGTCCCCCAAATTTCGAGCAAAGACTTGTCGACATGAGAGACAACAGGCAAAAAGATACGGTAAGACTTGGATAAATGATAACCATTTAAAAGCATTTTTTTAAAGGATTTTCCTTTTTTTTGTTTAATAAATGCGTTATAACTCAACAAATCTATATTTATGTCGTTTTTTTTTTGTCTTTCAAGAGTTTTCTCGACATACTCTCTGGTGTTCTCTTCTTAAAATAGCTATTAGGCGAGGAAAGAAAATAGAGGCAGACATAAACACATGGTTTCATAGCTCTAGATATGATCATAAATGCTCGATCAAGTCATAACGATAGTCCATAGTCACCATGGACTTTATCAAGACACACCGGCCATCAGATATTTATGGGATCCATACATAGTAATTAAAAAAATTTCCTTTTCTTGTTCAAATTTTCGCAGGCCCATTATATTTATATATCCCTAATTCTGTTTGTTTCAACGGCATGTCACGTACAAGTAAATGCACCATATAAATTAATTTCGTTTTCCTTTTTCTTTACGGCATATATGGCTACATATAATTGTGACGAAAACAAAAATATGACTACCTATTACGGAAACTGTAGTTAATGCGTGATGTGTAATGTATTTTTATTATTGATTTTTTTCTTAATAAACCCATCAAAAACTTGAAAAATCAAATGCTAAATCTACGTCTTATCGCAGATTAAACTATTCTGAATTCTAAGCTACTTTTCGTGAGTATATTATACACAAAAATCTCAATTTTCTTCTGTTGAAAACGCACATGTAGATGTTATGTATCAACCCTAAATATTATTTAAACATTTTTCTACAGTATACGACTCCTTTAATAATTTCCTTCCATCTACAGAAGATTGGACAGCGACACATTTCTATCTATAAATAGAGGGTAAGGGTTTTTCCTCATATATCGATATAAAGCAAATATAAGAAATTAAGAATCGTAGACAAGAATCACTTCTCCTATTCCAAATCTTCTTCTTAATTAACCATAGCTTAACATGGCTTCTCAACCTCCCTTTGAGAAAAATTTCTCCTCGATTTTCGGGAGCTCCTTCCCGATATCGACTAGTGATTACAATATGGCCAAACATACCGTCGAAACCACTGGTGTAAAGCTTCCGGTGATCGATCTAAGCCATCTAACTAATGGCGATCAGGTGAAGCGCAAAAGATGTGTGAAACAAATGGTTGGTGCAGCTAAAGAGTGGGGGTTCTTTCAAATTGTGAACCATGGAATTTCCAAAGAAGTCTTTGAAATGATGTTTTCGGAAGAGAAGCAACTTTTTAACCGATCCTTTTCTGAGAAAGTCGGAGAAATTTTTCCAGACTTATCAAAGAATTGTTACCGGTGGGGAAACCCTAACGCCACTTCCCCGGCTCAGTACTCCTTTTCGGAAGCGTTTCACATCACTCTTGCAGAGATCTCAAGTTTTCCTGATGATGGCAACAACCTCAGGTTTCAAACTTATATAAGTTTTTATAATTAATTTGTTTGATTAATTTGAGATCTGTTGTATAATGAAACAAACCCTAATTAATCTTGAATTGCTTTTACTTTTAGTGAAGATAAATCATTGAATTTTAAATAGTGATTTTATCTCAGGGGAAAATTATTAGCAAGTCATTATTACTCGATTTCCCTTCATTTTCAAAAGCTATTTTTCTAACCTTTTTATGAAATTTGTTATGAATAAATGGAAATATTTTAATTTTTGGAATGAAATTTTTATGTTTCTTTCTCAGATCAAGGTCCACAGTCGCAAGCATATATCTAGTATATATATATAGCAACACTCATAATTATTTTATATTTAAAGAAAACTTTGATAATATTATATTTATAGAGAGATCGGTCACATAAATCATATATAATTGTTATGAAATTATATAGATGAAGAAACATTATTTATTTCTTTTTCTTTTTACAGAACAACTGTTGCAATGTATGTACGAGAGATAGCTCGAGTGGCACAAATGATATGCGAGATACTAGGAAATCAAGTGAACGTGAACTCGAAGTATTTCGAAAATATTTGGGAGCTCAAAAACAGTTTTTTAAGGCTGAACAAGTATCATCCTTGTGTTTTTGGTTCGGAAGTATTTGGTTTGGTTCCTCATACCGATACAAGTTTCATCACTGTTCTCTCTCAAGATCAAATTGGAGGGTTACAATTGAAAAAGAATGGGCAATGGATTGGCGTAAAACCTTGCTCGGAGGCTCTTACAGTGAACATCGGTGATATGTTTCAGGTAACTTCAAACATTGGTTTTCAACGTTCTGAAGGTTAAATGTTGTTTCTATTAAAATTGCTTTACTAAGTTTTAAACTTCTAATCTCTTTTTACAATGACTAATCGCAACCCAATGACTTAGACTATGGAAGCCTAAAAGTACACCCTAAAACTCTAATGGAAGTGATCTGGTTGACATAAGAAAAAGTTTGTGTTTAATTTCAAATTTTCTGTTATCACATCAAAAACTTCTGTTATTCATATCTTTTTCAGTCTAAGTTATAACCCATCCACCTTTAACTAATTCCAAGGAAAACAACGAATGAATGTTACTAATTAAATAATGATAAACAACGAATGGATCATAACATTCAGAGGAGCCCTAACTCTTTACAAAGCGGTTTTGGAATTGTGGACATAAAGTTATGCGTAAGATTCTAGTCCGTAAAACTTATCAGATAAGATCAACTAACTCAAAATCTAATATATAGTGTTATTTACTCTACTTTTGTTTTTACAGTTGAGTAATTGATATCCTCAAAATATAAATAATCTTATCTATGCTAAACAGGCATTGAGTAATGGAGTGTACCAGAGCGTGAGACATAGAGTGATATCTCCCGTAAACAGGGAGAGATTGTCGATAGCTTTCTTCGTATGTCCCTATCTTGATACGGAGATCGAATGCTTTGGGAGTCCAAAGAAGTATAGAAGATTCAGCTTCAGAGAGTACAAAGAGCAGAGTGAACGTGATGTTAAAGAAACTGGTGATAAGGTAGGCTTGTCCAGATTTCTCATTTGATCCATCTATTTGACCCTTTGATAGGGAGGTTAAAAACTTAAAAGCTAAAGTTGTCATTTTGTTATTGCTATTCTCAAATTCACCATAGTTTAACATCTATGGTCAGACCACAAGATCTAATAGTAATAAATGTAAGAAAAAATAAAGTTCTATATAATTCATATTTTTATTACATATCCTTTAGTAAAAACATTTTTCTTTCGTTTTTAGGTTATGTTAATTCATACAAGTTTATGATCAGTTGTGAAAATTGATGATAGCGAATAACTTACTTACCCACCTTAGGTAGCTAGCTATCGTGGATTCGTGGTTAGCACTATGCCATTAAAAAAAAAAGAAAGAGATTACACTCTGCTTTCAAGGACGTTGACGTAAAGCCAATCATATAAAATAGTGAAATGAATCATCACCATATCGTTCAATCATTTTGTCATTTTGCACATAAATGGCAAAATAAAAAACGTCCGTTAAGGGACATCCGATAAAATTTAAAGACAACAACAACAACAACAAAAAGATCACCAATTCTTGAAAGAGATTGTGTTTTTTGTTTTCTTTTATCTTTTTGTTTCCTTTTTCCATTTTAGTGATTTGACAATTTCCTTTCACAGCTTTTTTTTTGTTTATTTTACTTTTGGCGATTCTCTAGCCACCACCCCACCCAGAGCCTTTGGTTAGCAAATGTCCGAAGCATCTTTAACAAATTAAAATAGATTGGGCTTAAGATCAACATGCGATCCATAAGTATTAATTAATAAAGGGCCTTTTTAGTTTTTCGTTTTGTGATTTCAAGACGGCGCACACCATTCAACATTACAGCTTGCACATTATACAAGAATCATATACGGGTTAATAATAAACCGGTCCGGTTCGTATGATTTCCGTATTTAAACAAACCGTACAAGACTACAAGTTCATATCTCAGCACCGAAATCGAAGGGGGGAAACAAACGAACGATCGGATCTATTTTTCTCAGCGGCGATGGGGAGAGTTTGTAGAACATCATACCATTTTTTTCCTTCTAGGCTATTATTAGGGTTTGCTTTTGCTTTGCAGATCGTCGTCCATTTTGGTGGTCGATCATACGAATTACAAGCCGAGTAGGTGATTTTGGCTTGGTCCTGTTGATTTCGTGATTTTAAGTCTTTGAAATGGTTATTTTACTTGCTGCTGTGTTAAAAGATTGATATATGAGTTATGAAAACTATTCTTGGTTTGGGAATGATTGCCCCTAGAGTAACTCTGGAGCTAAAGCGAAAGAAGATCTTGTATTGATGATGCTAGATGTGCTGCAGAGGTTAAGGCGTTACTCATGTAAGTTGATTTTTTATTCTATGCGGTTGTGGAATGTGCTAGGACTCTTCTTAATAATGTTTGATATCTCTGAATGATTAGGAACTGGGAAAGGACGCTCTATTTTGAAAAGGAATTATGTTGGTGGTGGGCGTATCAAATATGACATCATGTACTTACATTACTTTTTTGGAGAACTGGTATTAATGAGACTCTCAGCATCCATTTGAGTTTTACTTGCTATTCACTTGAGCCATTGCTCACTAGTTACTCGACGAGATAGTACCTAGCTAGGCATTTTTTCTTGAAATAGGGTTGTCTGATAGTCTTTACTTTGGCAGATATCTACATCCTTAATCTCTGACTCACTGCTTCCACTATGATAATTTGGCATTGGTAGTTGGAATGCTTATATAGACGCATAAATGAACTATTGCCATTTTTCTCTGAGTTGGTTAGAATTTTCTGATCGTATCCAGGATGATATTTTTTTGTTTGTACTAGTAAGAAAAAGTTCTATCCTGTTTCCTACATTGTGTGAAATCGATATCATTCTCAAGATCATCTTCACTAAATATCTTCTGTATCACTAGATTAACCAGTGAGAACTTGATATATCTGTGACATCATATCTTACCCTCAGTAGCCATTCAAATTAAGTCTTTTAAAGTAGTTTACTATTTCCTTTTCTGCAGTTGTTTTCCACTATTGAGAAGAGCTTGAAACGGTGTAGTACTCAGCTCACCAAGAGGCCCCAGACTTCATCAATTTATTCAAGGTACACTCCATATGCTGAAATATATATATATATATATATATATA
>OVBI01003247.1:0-13663 GCA_900406495.1 Sisymbrium altissimum
CATACAAATCCTATCCATGAAATGATCACAAACTGTCGAACAAGCTTCTCCTTTTCAATACTGGCTGTAATTTCTTGCTTCAGCTTCTTGTTTTCATCTTCCATCTGTCGAACAAGCTTCTCCTTTTCAATGTTGGACACAATTTCTTGCTTCAGCTTCTTGTTTTCATCTTCCATTTCAAGCCACGCCTTTGACTTCTGGATTCTTGATTCAATTTCCTTACCCTCGTCAATTTCACTTTCATTTCCCACCAAAGCTCTCAGCTGCTTCAATTCTTCAACCTGAAGACGAATCAAATCTCTAGCTTCCAACAATGCTGTTTTCTGCCAACCGTAAGGCTTCTCAACGTCCAACCAGCGGAAGAAGTTGCAGGACTTCCAATTGACATCTCCACAGCCATAGAACCTTCTCCCTGGATTTTCGTCCGTCCAAGCCTTTTTCACTACCGAGAGCTTCCCACAGTGGCATCTCAATTCACCCATCAAGTTTGTTCCTCCACTGTTTGCGTTTGAGTTACTTCCAGAACCAGAATCTTGACTTCGATACATCTTGTCTTCACTCAAGCTAACGTTTTTTTTTTTTTTGTGGAGACAAATTGATTTGGGGATTTAGGGTTTTTTAAAGAGAAAGAGGAACACGATGGTTTATCTTTAACCATGGTTTAGATATTAAACAGAACATAAACGAAACTTTAACTCCGTTTACAGTACCGTTAAGCACTGTTAACGAGTGATATTAAACTGAGCAAACGAAGAATATGTTGAGAATTAAAATGAGTAAAAAAATTACTTAGAGTAATTTACTAGGTAAAGAAATAGTTGGTATATTAAAAAGCTTAGAGAAATTTAGTTGGGGTATTTTTATGGAATTTTCCCAAATGTAAATAGATTCATGTGACTAAAAACTAAAAACTTTAAATTGTAAATCGAACAATAAACTCTAAGCCATACCAAAAAAACAATAAACTCTGTCATTAAACCAACATTAATGATTAGTCAAGCTAACTGATTAGTGTATATTATTTTGAAATAACAAAAAGCTAAATTTTTTGTATTTTTTTGTCAACAACAAAAAGCTTAAATTCTAAACTGTAAATATCAAACTTGGATCAATTAGTGAATCCAAACGGATTGATATACAATATTTTGAAATAACAAAAATCTAAATCCTAAACTTCAAATGTCAAACTCACATCAAAGGTTTGAGAATCTAAACCGATTGATGTACAATGTTTTGAAATAACAAAACTCTAAACTCTAAATGTTAAACTCACATTAAGAATTAGTGAACCTAAACTGATTAATGTACAGTAAACCTTCTATAGATTAATAATGTTGAAACTTTAAAAATTTATTAATTTATAAAAGTTATTAATTTATAGAAAACTATTTAATTTACAGTAAAACAGATTTTGATATAATAAGTAAAATTAGAGATAAAACATAAAAAGATGTTAATTTGAAGTAAAACATAAAATGGTACTCATATTTAAGTATATTATCTTAGCTATATACATGCATAAATCTATCTAATTATTAATTTATACTGGGACTATATATTTAAATAGGGATTTCAAAAAATTATTATCTTATTCTTTTATCAAAATTTATTAATTTTTACATTACCTCGAATTGGCACCAGACAAATTTATTAATTTATTGTGATCATTAATTTATTGAGTATTAATTTAATAGAGCTTATTCTATATGTTGATATAAATTTACATATGTTGACATAAATGTTTAAATGTTAACATATAGAAACACTGTTTAACTTCTTTATTTGAGTTATATAATATGCATCACCGGAACAACAAATCTACATCCGACAAACTCAAAATAAATTGATGTTCATAAATAAATGACAAAATTGATATATAACTATTAAAAAAATAAAATTATAAAGAAAATGAAATAGGTTATTATAGGGCCATTTACAAAAGAAAGGCGTGAGGAAAGAGACAAAATCCGGAGGAATAGTCCATCGAGGAGTTATCGAAGAAAAAAAGAAGCAGATTGAGGTTGGAGTATAATTGGAGATAGGAAGGAGATGCACCGGTGTTAACTAAGAAACGAAACCGGTAAATGTTTCGACATTGAAAATTTCCGTCTCGGGTGAAGAAGATGAACAAAGAGAAGAGAGAAGGAGAAGTTGCGAGTGAAAAGACGGGTGCTTGAAAAAAAGAAAAGAAAGAGAATAAGACGGTTTATAATTTTAATCAGAGTACTTTTCAAAATATTGTTTCAAAACCAAATTTTCGCCAAATAAATGAGAGGAATAAATGGTCATAACACATAGGTAAAATGTTATTTTATTTGTCACATTTTTGACCATGTCATTTATACAAATTTTGACCAAAATAAGGTATTTCCACCTAGTTACCCTATATATAATGCCATTAACAATTATTTGGAAGGTTAAATGGTAAAAGCATAGGGTAAAAGAGTTCGTTTCTTCTAACTCCTATTTATGAACGGTTAGAGCATGATTAACGGAGAAATTAGAAGGTTCTTATGGCTGAATCTTAAATAAAACTTAATAAAAAATGTTGAAAAAAAGCGAAACGTTTCTCAATTTTTTCTCAATTGAATACCGAAAGAAACTGGTTCTACATAACACGTGTCGAGCTCATGTTTTTTTGGTAAAAAAAAAAGAAAAAGAAAAGAAAAACATAGTTTTTTTTCTTTGGACTTTTCTCTTTCTCTTTCTCTTACGACTCTTCTCTCTCTCCACTCTCTCTTACAGAATTCGAAATCCTCCATTGATTCATGGTTTTTTCGTTTTGCAAGATAAGAAATCGTATCTGATTTGTTGTATATCATGGTGAATTAGAATTTTTGGAATTCGTTTGATTGGAAACTCTTGAAATTATGGATTTTGATGTTCTTTAAGTTTGGATTAATTGAATTTGGGATTTTTTCTGATCTGATCAACTCTAGCTATGAAAATCTCATTTGTTTAGAGAGTTTGATTGTTTAGTTTGATTGGATTAGAACATAAATAGTTTCCTTAGAGATTGTGATTAGAGATTTGGAATATGTTGTTTAGATTTGTAGTTATGATTTGTGATTTGCGAGCAAGGAAATTACGTTTGTTATGTATTGCAGGTGTTAAGTAGCCCCAAGACAACGTTCATGGCCGTGGCTCCGCCGGATTCCCAACAGCGTCTCTGGGACTCGGTTACGTCGCTGATTAGGTTGGCGGAGGAGAAGAACGTCGATCCGCTTCACTGGGTTCTTGAGCTTCGTCTGACCCTCTCCTCTGCTGGAATCTCCCTTCCCTCATCGGACCTCGCACACTTCCTCGTCTCCCACATCTTCTTGGAAACCACACTCCACTTTCCTGGAAGCTCCTCGAAAAAGCTATAACCGTCAATATCATCCCTCCCTTGCTTGTCCTCGCCTTTCTCTCCCACAGGTAAACAAACCTGAATACTTTTGGATAGATTCATCTTAATTAGGATTATCACAATGCCACTGATTGCTCTTGTAATGGTATACTTTGGATATGTTTAGGTTTGGTTATGGATGGAATCAGTTATATGGAAATTCATTTACTTGTCTAGTGCTCGCTCGGAATCACTGTAATTCTGAGATCATTGGCAAATGCTGTCTTGCTCGTTGCTCATTTTTCTTGCTTTCAACTTTCATATCTTCATATTGGATAAAACTCTAAACCGACCTGATTTATAAGTTTCATATCGTTTTTGGTTGTTAAAACTCTAAATGATGCATCATAAAACTCTAAACCGACCTGATTTGTGATGCATCATTTAATCGAAAACATGTTATATTAATTCAGTATGGGGAAGTAACTACACTCGTATGTTTCAGTCCAATGCTTTTGTTTTTGGGACTTGGGTAAGATAGTTGAGAGTTCTATGTTTTTTGACATGCATTATATCTCTCATGGTTGTGTTGTGTCTCAAACCTATTATAGTTCAGTTAAGATTGTGGTAGATGTTTCCTTACATTAGCTATTATTTATTTCGTTGTTCGTTGCTCTATTTTTTTCTTTTGATTCGTATATACCTCAAGTTCCATGAACTACTCAGGATCATCTACAGATATTTAACATCAAAGAAAAAGCAATATCACCGAACCAAAGGTAATTTCTTTCTCTTACAATATAATCTCAATTGGATCCTTTGAAAAATGGTCAAGTCTTTGTTTAAGACTTTGTTTCTATGTTGCAGCTGTTTGGTGTGCGGAGAGACGAGATCACATTTGTTAACCTGTTTTCAGTGTTATGTAAGAGTTAACTTTCTCGTTGATTGCTTTTATAGCTTTTAATAAATGGTCGTTTTAGTGTTATATTAGGTCTGCGATGGATGTGAGTTTGATTAAATGGTAGCTACGATTTTGTTTTAGATTGAGTAAGAGTAATGAATGCATCTTCGGTAATTAGGTAAAGAATTAAGTGAATGGCTATAACAACCACAACTTGTAGTTTTGTACTTAAAACTGAAACACATATGATTCCTTCTTCTCTTTATTCTCTTTCTTAACATTTTTACACCATTCCTTTTTCTCTTTTCAGTCTTCTTTGACAACCACAAACTTTGATATGGATTCTCCTAATCCATATAGTCAATCTTCTAATTTCATGGACCTGTTGAGTAGTCAAACTGGTAGTGCCTATCCTCTAGGAAATTTCGATATCCCTATATTTAGTACTCCATGTGCTGAAGATGCAACCTTAGGCGAACACACTGCTGCTGAGCGTAGAGAAAGAAGGAAATGGAGTCCAACGGATGATATTGTGCTCATCAGTTCCTGGTTAAACACCAGCAAAGATGCGGTTGTAGGAAATGAGCAAAAATCTGGAACTTTTTGGAATCGTATTGCAGCGTATTATGGGGCAAGTCCTCATGTCGCAGGTAGTGGTGAAAAGCGAGAGTCAGGTCAGTGTAAGCAGAGGTGGCAAAAGATCAATGATCTTCTGTGCAAGTTTTGTGGATGCTATGAAGCTGCAAAAATAGAGAAAAGCAGTGGCCAGAATGACAACGATGTTCTGAAATTGGCTCACCGAATCTTCTACAATGATCACAAGAAGAAGTTCACACTTGAACACTGCGCAGTGACCAGAAATAGTGTGAGGTTTCTATAAGTAAGGCTGATGGAAGCGCTAGTAAGAGAGGAAAGTGTGAGGATGGTGCTCAATTTTCAAACTCACACACACTTAGTAATGTGGATGGTGAACAAACTAAACGACCACCTGGTGTTAAGGCAGCAAAAGGCAAATGTTAAAGAAGTTTAGAAGAAGGGAAGGCTCTCTCAGAGTTTCAGAGCATGTGAATAATTAAAGAGAATGACATGGTAATGAAAGAAAGATTGAACAAGATGAACTTAATTGACACTCTGCTTGCAAAGAAAGAACCACTTTCTGAGATTGAAGAGGCGCTGAAGAACAAACTCATTACAGATATGTTATCTACTTAGTATTTTCATGGTCTTTATTTTGTTGCTTGCTGATTAATTTTGGTTTCTTTTAATGAATATTTATTGTGTTCTTGTTTCAGTTTAATGTGAACTCGTAAGTGTTTTGTTGTGGTCATGTATAATGTGTAATTTTTGTTATGAGAAAGACATGGTAATGTGTAACTTATGTTATGTTTTGTTGTTGTTTCATCTATTAGCCAGTTTAATAAATGTATTATGATATCATAGATTGGGTTTAAGACATGGTTTTGTTAAATTAAAATTGGTTTGGTTCATGGTGTTATTTGTTAAATTAAACCATGGTTTTCTAAAAACTTCTTCACGTGTGCAAAGAAAGTCTTCCAAAACGCAGAATTGATCACCACAGAATGGTGTTATTGCCAAAGGTCCAAAGTGAATGGAGGGATATAAGATTCGTTGACTTTAAGCCCGTGGATGAGTATAACTCAGCTATGTTTAATATAGTTTCAACATTGCAACTATGTGAACATGAGATATCTGAAAAAGATATGCTAGAGAAAACTTTCTCCACCTTTCACACAAGCAACATATTGCTACAACAGCAATATCGTTCAAAAAGCTTCGAAACATATTCAGATCTAATCGAATGCCTGTTTCTAGCTGAGCAAAACAATGAGTTACTTCTAAGAAACAATGAGAAGAGACCTCCAGGTGCAACCCCACTTCTTGAAACCAATTTGGTCACAGAAGAGAAAGAGAGTAACCATGTCCAAAGAGAGCAACCATGTCCAAAGAGAGCAACCATGTCCAAAGAGAGCCTAGGCACTATGGAGGCCGTGGACGTGGTAGATGGCAAAGAGGAGGCCGCGATCGGGGGAATCATCACCCTTACGGTCGTGGTTCTTCAAACGGGGCCGCGGGTACAAACCCGACTCGTGCTGTGGTCGAGGACGAGGAGGCCGCGGTGCCGTGGGACAATCCAGACCGCAAAACTCGACCAGTTCAGCATGCCATCGGTGCGGGATGACTAACCATTGGGCAAAGAACTGCAGAACTCCCAGGCACCTTGTTGACCCCTATCAAGAGAGTTTGAAAGGAAGAAACCCGGAAGCCAACATGGCTCTGCATGATGGAGATGGAGACTTCGATCATGACCAAGATGACTCACTGAATTATGAAACTTCTGATTTACTTAGAGAATCCTACTGATTGACAAATTTTCGTTTTCGCATTGGTGTTCTTTTAAATTTGGTGTTTGCTATTTATTTTTAAACTTATGCTTATTTATTTTAAAACTTAATGACATGAATGTTTTATTTTAAAGTCTCTAAAACATAATCTTTTGTTTTTGAAGAATGAGTGATGACAATGATATTTTCGTGGTGGATAGTGGATCAAGCCACACGATTTTAAGAGACAAAAGATATTTCATTAATCTCACACTCAAAAGTGCTAATATAAGTACCATAGCTCGAATGGCTAGTTTAATTGAGGGCTACGGACAGGCTAACATATTGTTGCCTAAGGGTACGCATCTAGAAATCTCTGATGCTCTATATTCACCCAGCTCTAAAAAGAGCTTATTGAGTTTTAAAGATATTCGAATGAATGGTTTTCATGTCGAAACAAAGGGTGAAGGAACCAAAGAGTTCCTTATTATTTTCGAAATTGCCCAAGAACAAAAGAGAGTCCTAGAGACCATTCCTACGATTTCCACTGGCCTTTACTGTGTTAAAATCAGTATGATTGAGGCAAATGCTATGGTAAACAAAGCACTCACCGAAAATTTCACTTTATGGCATAAACGGCTGGGCCATCCCAGTTCAAACATGATGCGGAAACTTATATCAAATACAAAAGGACATACCTTGAAAGAAAGGTGAGTTATCCCGAAAAATCTCACTTGTATTGCATGTTCACAAGGAAAACTCATTACTAGGCCATCACCAGTAAAAGTGAATAAAGAGAATAAAATTTTTTGGAAAGAATTCAAGGAGACATTTGCGGACCAATACAGCCACCTTGTGGCACATTCCGATATTTCATGGTCCTTATAGACGCATCCACGAGATGGTCACATGTTTGCCTTCTGTCGACCCGGAACCTGGCGTTTCTGAGGCTGCTGGCCCAGTTAATCCGTATGAGAGCCCACTTTCCGGACTTCCCGTTAAAGTCCATCCATTTGGACAATGCTGGTGAATTCACGTCCCAAGCCTTTAATGATTATTGTATGTCCATGGGGGTAAGTGTTGAACATTCTGTGGCACATGTACATAGACAAAATGGACTGGCTGAATCATTTATAAAACGGATACAGCTTATTGCCATACCATTACTTATGAGATCAAAACTCCCGATCTCGGCTTGGGGACATGCAGTTTTACATGCAGCCGAATTAATTCGCATCAGACCATCTAGTGAACACAAATATTCCTCATCACAATTGATTACGGGTCAAGAGCCAGACATATACCATCTCAAAAAATTTGGTTGTGCTGTCTATGTGCCAATTGCACCACCACAGAGAACTAAGATGGGACCTCAAAGGAGGATGGGAATTTATGTTGGATATGATACTCCCATGATTTTAAAATACCTTGAGCCAACCACGGGTGTTTTATTTAAGGCCAGGTACATGGATTGTCACTTTGACGAATCCATCTATCCAGCATTAGGGGGAGAAAATAATAAGCTGCTAAAGATAATTACATGGAATCAATCGTCCATATCATGGCAGGATCCTCGGATTAAAGAATGTGAAATAGGAGTCCAAAAGATAATACATTTGCAACAGTTAGCTAATCAATTGCCAGATTCCTTTACAGACCCGAAAAGAGTGACTAAGTCACATATACCAGCTGTTAATGCACCAGTACGAATTGATGCACCGCTAGAAATAAGTTACTTTTGAACTTCATTTATTTCTTTTGATCAAATAATACTATGTTATTCTGAAACATGTAATTTCAGGCACACATAAATGTATATAGAAATAATTGTACGTTTTACAGTACATGTGACTATATGTGTTTTTTTTACACTTTAAGTGTCTTTGATGTATTAAGATACTTTCATCATGTGCATTGTATCTCTTATCCCCAAAAGTA
The DNA here is from genome assembly GCA_900406495.1 of Sisymbrium altissimum. Lineage (NCBI taxonomy): Eukaryota > Viridiplantae > Streptophyta > Magnoliopsida > Brassicales > Brassicaceae > Sisymbrium > Sisymbrium altissimum. The sequence continues at coordinate 8,510 of OVBI01003247.1, forward strand.
TTTTAAACCATCTTTTTTTCTAGAATTTAAAATTTATTGTTCAACGAAGAATGCATTTACAAAATTATGTAGATGAAAGAATAAAAATGAGGAAGAGATGCAATAAACACATCTATTACAAAGAGAGATTATGAAAACTAATAAGTCTTGAAATATAAAAAATGAATAATAATTATCAAAACTTTACACATTTAATATTTTCTTTCCAATTTTTTTTAATTTTATCTCTCCTAATTGTTCATGCAACCTACAACTATTTTAACCTATTATCATATTCATATTTTCTTGTACACAATAAAAAATATACATATTTTTTAGAAAGTTGTGCATGAAAGTGAATAAACGCACGTTGTGGAGGGTGAGAAGAGTTTAGAATGAAAACAAAAAACTCATAAATTTTGTAGAAAACAAAAAGCAAGAGAGTAAATTAATTGGTTATTAAGACTAGTTCTTATTTTGGGTACAATTTCAGTTTTGTGTTTTACAAACTATATATAGAGAGGTGATAGAAACAAATAACTCTACCTTTCATTTTGATTCAATTTATCTTAATCAGTAGAAAAAAGTTACTCTTGAACTTCATTTATTTATTTTTATCTAATAATACTATTTCACTCTGAAACATAGAATTTTAGGTGCACTTGCATTTAGATATAAATAATTGTATGTTGCATGAAAGATTGATGAGAGAAAAAAAAGTGTTTTATAGTATAGGTGATTTTATGTGTTTTATTTACAATTTACGTGATTTTGATGTACTAAGAGATTTTCATCATGTGCATGTCATTTTTATCTCCAAAAATTATTTTAAACCATATTCTTTGAAATTAAAAATTTATTGATAAAAAAAATGTATTTACAAAATTATATAAGTGAAAGAATAAATAATGAAAAAGAGATGCAATAAACACATCTATTACAAAGAGAGAACAAGGAAAACTAAAAAATCTCAAACCATCTTCTCAGCAGTTCTTCTAGACGATGCAGATATTTTTAGGCGAGAGACACAATTCTATTACAAATGACTTTCTTAATGAACCGCACCTACTCTGCAGCTGTATTCTATTTACTGTTGCGTCGTCGAGAGTTATTTTCTCTCCAAAGGAAGTAGATGGTAGGTTGGAAGACCAGCCATATCAAGATGGAATCCATGATACTTTTATTTCCTTAGAGCAAGGTGGTAATGGCGTCAGTCCAATCAAGAGTGGCTGTATCTTGAAGCAAAGTGCCTTCAACATCTATCCATAATGTGTATGAGTATGGGCATGCAAAAAAACATGTGATATCTCATTTCATCAAGCTCCCCACAAAGCATACAACCTTGAGTCAGTCCCCATGTTCTCATTCTATCTCCTGTTGATAGGTGGTTCCAGATTGTAAGCCAAAATACAAAAGAATATCATGGAACTGCCTGAGAAAACCAAATCAAACGAGACCAGTCTACTCATGCTTTCTATCTCCTTATTTGCTCCCACGTTTTAAAAGCCAAGAATTTTGTAGCAAATTCCGTCTCATATACTCTCTAAAGAATTTGATCAGGTCCTATATCAACACATGGAGCCAGAATACTTAAAACCCATGATCGCAGCTCTTTAAAGGTGTGGCCTCTTGCATAATGGTTATGCCACCTAGTATCACTCAAAGCATTAGCAACAGTTGAGATTAATGAAACTCCAAGAATACTCGTGCCAGCAGGACCTGTGATCTCAATCAGCTTGCCCAGTTGTAGCCAGTCACCATACCATAAAGATGTATTCTCTCCATTATTAACCTCAACATGGAAAAAATTTAAGCCTAGTAAAAAAGCTTTAATAACTTCCTCCAAATCCAAGATCCTTTATTATAGTCACTTTAACAGTCCAAAAATAACTATTATGCAACATATACCTGCAAATCCAAGCAACATAAAATGATCCTGAAAAAGTGAAAAGCTGCCATATAAGACTAAAAGTAAAGACTCGAGACGTTTCTAAAGTCTTCTTACTCTTAAGCCACCTTCTGATTTTAGGCAAACAGACATCCTCCCATGAAATTTTTGCTTTGTGTGTTATTAGGTGACCTAGACCATAGAAAAGCATTACACATCTTCTCTATTTCTCAATAGTGAATGGGAAGAGTTTCTAGAGTGATACCTGCTGCCTCAACAGCATTTTGAAGCACTAAATCATGGTTCCCAGATATAAAGATTGAAGATTTACCAGCATTGATATACAGTTAATTCATATATGACATCCAGGGCATCACCAAGAGACTTATGAGAACCATCGGTGAACAAAATGTGTCATCAGCAAAGCTAAGGTGCATGAGTTTAGCTTAACAACTAGGGTGATAATCAAACCGTCCCTCCTCAGCAGCCTGATTAAGCATCTTAGATAGTAATTTTTTCAGAATGATATACAAATAAAAAGATAAGGAGCAACCTTGTCTCATACCTCTTGCACTGGCGACAAAACCCTCGAAGTCTATTAACAGCCACTGAAAAGCTTGCAGTAGAAATGCACAGATGAATCCATTTGATAAATATAACCGGGAGCCCCATTGCTTTCAGTACAATTATGATGAATGATCACTTAACAGTATCAAATGCTTTTGATATAGGAAATCAAATTTGATGGCACAACGTGGAGAGATGGTAGCTTTTTGATATCTGTTAACCAGTTCAGAGGTAAGGAAACATTTTGAGAAGTAGCCTATCTTTGATGAAAGCCCTTTGATTGGGTTCAATGGCATTCGACAGAATAGATTTGAGTCCTTGGCTATTAGTTTTTACACTACAAAAAAAGGTGATATTGTTACAAAAATTTGTGACCAATTTTCTGGTCTCAGTTATTGTGACGATTTACATACCAAATTGTGACGAAATTATTTAGTCATAAAAAAGTCACATTTTCGTAATAATATTGTGATTATTTTGAAAGTAACAAATTTTTGTCACTAATACTGACATAAATGTTAAAAAAAAAATAGTAACAAACATTGTTTCGGAGTAACAACTAAATCTAGAAAATAAATCATAACGATTTTTATGACTAAATTTAAGTCACTCACAGTTACAAATATTGTGTAAATATGTTGTCACAATTAGTCACTATTTCAGTGACTTTTACATTTGGTCATAGATTGTGATATATTTGTTACCGCTTTGTAACAAAAATTAAAATCACACATAAATTAAAATAAAAAATAAAAATATATTTAAATTTAGGAAAAAAATCCAAAAATACTCGATAACTCGGAAAGTGTACAAATAGCATAATAAATTGTAAAAAAAATATTATTCAGATTCATCACTCGATAACTCGATATCAGAATTTCCATCCTCAGCATCTGATCCAAATTCTTTAACTACTTCTTGATCATCAAGCTCTTCTGTTTGGCCATGTAGATATATAAGTGCCTCCACATGCAATGGATCAGATTGAACAATAGAAACATCACTTTCATGTTGCATTGCAGTGAAATCTAAATTTTGGTCGACCAAGACTTTCCCCCTCGGTTGTATCATAATTGCTGCGTTCCAGTGTTGATCTTTTTTCGGTTGAGTCATCCGTGGGTATGGAACATAACATATTTGATCTGCTTGTGAAGCCAAAACAAAATGATTGTATTTTTCGTAATGCCTTTTAGCATTGATATCCATAATCCCTGACTTGTTTAGTCTTATGGCTTTCCCAATAGTTGGATCATACCAATCACATTTGAAGACCACAACTTTCAAATTAACTGATCCAGGGTATTGAAGCTCATAAATCTCTCTCAATGATCCATAGAAAGCAGGTTCTTCACTTGAGTCAAAAGATGTTGTACCTTTGACACAAACTCCATAATTGGCATTTTTTTGTTTTTTCCATGATCATATGTATGAAATACATATCCTCGACAAAAATACATTGACCAACTAATAACCTGATTCATTCGACAATTGAAAAAAGTCAGCACACTTTGGATATAATTATCAACAACAAAAATATATTGACCAATAAGTAACCTGAGTCATTGGACCATGAACGAGAGTCAGCAACCACTCTGGATATGAATTATCCTTCTCCGTATCCTGGACCTGTTTTTAAAAATTCATATATAATACATATTATAATATATATTTATCAAAATATTATTTTTTAAGCAGAAATAAATCTGACATATTTTTGTAACCAACTTGAATATTCTCTTTCTCTAAGCTTAGCAAGATTGTTTTCGCTTATCCCGGGATTAACAGCATATATACTCTCATCAAATAACCTATGTATAAAAATACATGAAAAATAAATATGTTTTTTATATTCACAATATCAAAATATAAATTAAATTATATATGTGCATATTAATTTTTCATACCTTTCAAATGGTCGTAACTGATCGCAGTTCCGCAAAATATAAATATGTGTGATATGGTGATCTTTATCTTCAAGCCATATCTCTTTTTCTGTACCACTGCCCCTCTCTGGTTGACAAAATATATCTGGAATTTCATAATGTGTATCTTCTTGATTGCCTCCATCATAGTGTCGATCTCCAATTCTATTTTTCGTCTTGATGTGTGGCTCAAAGTAATAACTACAAAAAGTAAAAAAAATTTCATTGATGTATTGTTCCACAATTGAGCCTTCAACCTTTGCCTTATTTTTCAATTTTTTCTTCAGATGACCCATGTATCGTTCAAATGGATACATACATCTAAACTGCACAAGTCCTCCAAAGCTAGCTTCGTGTGGCAAGTGAACTGGCAAATGATCCATGACATCAAAGAAAGAAGGAGGGAATATTTTCTCTAGGTTACAAAGAACCTTACAAATATTCGTATGCAACATTGCAACACCATCTTTGTGATATAGTTCTTGCGCATATATCCCGGTAAAATAAGCTAACACCTACAAAAAATTATTAAAAGTTATCAAACATTATCAAAAGTTATCAAATGCAGTAATATAACTTAAACAAAAGTTGAATACTTACTAGATAGAGCATTGCATACAGATTTATCCATAAGCTCAGCAAAGGCAACTGGAAGTAGTCGTTGCATTAAAACATGGCAGTCATGACTTTTCAATCCGGTTAATTTCCCCCCCCCCGCTAGATCAACACAGTTAGATAAACTTGATGAATATCCATCTGGAAATCTAACATCTTTTTCGAGCCAATGTAGAAAAACTG
>OVBI01003248.1:0-13659 GCA_900406495.1 Sisymbrium altissimum
ATCCAAATTGGACTCATTACAGTTCTAGATTCCCGTTTTGGTCTTTGGGATTGTTGATTAATGGTGTCTCCAATTTAATGAGAAACAAGGTTTTGATCTTCATCTTCTTCATTTAGGAGTCCCATAATGCTTATTACAGGTGGTGTTCAGGTGGTGTTCAGTGTCATTTGCTTCCATACGCATTAAAAATCTCTTTTAAGCATTTGGGATACAAAGGTCCCTTTTGGAACCAAATGGTACTCATTCCAGTTCTAAATTCCCGTTTTTGGTCTTTGGGATGGTTGATTAATGCTGTCCCAAATTCAATGAGAAGCAAAGTCTAGATCTTTTCCTTTTTCATTTAAGAGTCCCCAAATGCTTCTTCCAAGAGGTATTCATTATCATTGGCCTCCATACTCATTAGAAATCCCTTTTTAGGCATTTTTGGACATGAAGGTCCCTTTTGGATCCAAATAGGACTCATTCCAGTTCTACATTCCAATTTTTGGGCTTTGGAATGTTCGATGAATGGTGTCCCCAATTTAATGAAATAAGGTCTAGATCTTCACCTTCTTCATTTACGAGTCCCATAATGCTTATTACAAGTGGTATTCATTGCCATTGGCTTCCATACTTATTAAAAATCTCTTGTAAATATTTTGGGACATGAAGGTCCCTTTTGAATCCAAATTGGACTCATTACAGTTCTTGATTCCCGTTTTGGTCTTTGGGATGGTTGATTAAAGGTGTCCCCAATTGAATGAGAAACAAGGTTTAGATCTTCATCTTCTTCATTTAGGAGTCCCATAATGCTTGTTACAGGTGGTATTCATTCTCATTGGCTTCCATACTCATTAAAAGTCCCTTTTAAGCATTTGGGACACGAATGTCGCTTTTGGAACCAAATGGGACACATTCCAGTTCTAGATTCCCGTTTTGGTCTTTCGGATGGTTGATTAATGGTGTCCCCAATTAAATAGAAATAAGGTCTAGATCTTCTCCTTCTTCATTTAGTAGTCCCCTAATCCTTGTTTCAAGTTGTATTCATTGTCATTGGCTTCCATACTCATTAAAAGTCTATTTTAAGCATTTGGGGACATGAATGTCCTATTTGGATCCAAATGGGACTCATTCTGGTTCTAGATTCACGTTTTTGGTCTTTGGGATAGTTGATTAATGGTGTCCCCAATTGAATGAGAAACAAGGGCTAGATCTTTTACTTCTTCATTTAGAAGTCCCTACATGTTTGTTTCAACTGGAATTCATTGTCAATGGCTTCAATTTTTAGGCATTTGGGGACAGGAATGTCCCTTTTGGATCCAAATGAGACTCATTCCAGTTGTACATTCCAGTTTTTGGGCTTTGGAATGTTCGATGAATGGTTTCCCCAATTTAATGAGAAACAAGGTCTACATCTTCATCTTATTCATTTAGGAGTCCCATAATTCTTATTACAAGTGGTATTCATTGCCATTGGCTTCCATACTCATTAAAAATCTCTTTTAAGTATTTTGGGACACGAATGTCCCTTTTGACTCCAAATTGGACTCATTACAGTTCTAGATTCCCGTTTTGGTCTTTGGGATGGTTGATTAATGGTGTCCCCAATTGAATGAGAAACAAGGTCAAGATCTTCATCTTCTTCATTTAAGAGTCCCATAATGCTTTTTACAGGTGGTATTCATTCTCATTCGCCTCCATACTAATTAAAAGTCCCTTTTAAGCATTTGGGATACGAAGGTCCCTTTTGGAACCAAATGTGACTCATTCCAGTTCTAGATTCCCGATTTTGGTCTTTGGGATGGTTGATTAATGGTGTCCCAAATGGAATGAGAAGCAATGTCTAGATCTTTTCCTTTTTCATTTAGGATTCCCCAAATGCTTCTGTCAAGTGGTATTCATTATCATTGGCTTCCATACTCATTAAAAGTTCATTTTAAAAATTTAAGAAAAAGAAGGTCCCTTTTGGATCAAAATGCGACTCATTCCAGTTCTATATTCCCGTTTTTGGTCTTTGGAATGGTGGATCAACGGTTTCCCCAATTTAATGAGAAGCAATGTCTAGATCTTCTCCTTCTTCATTTAAGAGTCCCCTAATGCTTGTTACAAGTGGTATTTAATGTCATTGGCTTCCATACTCGTTAAAAATCTCTTTTAAGCATTTGGAGAAACGAAAGTCCCTTTTGGATCCAAATTGGATTCATTACAGTTTTAGATTCCCATTTTGGTCTTTGGATAGTTGATTAATGGTATCCCCAATTGAATGAGAAACAAGGGCTAGATCTTTTACTTCTTCATTTAGATTACCCTACATGCTTGTTTCAAGTGGAATTCATTGTCAATGGCTTCCATACTCATTAAAAATACCTTTTTAGGCATTTCGGGACACGAAGGTCCCTTTTGGATCCAAATTGGACTCATTACAGTTCTAAATTTCCGTTTTTGTCATTGGGATGGTTAATTAATGGTGTCCCCAATTGAATGAGAAACAAAGTCTAGATCTTCATCTTCTTCATTTAGGAGTCCCATAATGCTTATTACAGGTGGCATTCATTCTCATTGGCCTCCATTCTCATTAAAAGTCTCATTCAAGCATTTGGGATACGAAGGTCCCTTTTGGAACCAAATGGGAGTCATTCCAATTCTATATTCCCGTTTTTGGTATTTGGGATGGTTTATTAATGGTGTCCTAAATTGAATGAGAAGCAAAGTCTAGATGGTTTCCTTTTTCATTTAGGAGTCCCCTTATGCATATTTCAAGTGGTATTCATTAGCATTGGCTTCCGTACTCATTAAAAGTCTATTTTTAAGAATTTAAGAAAAAGAAGGTCCCTTATGGATCCAAATGGAACTCATTCCAGTTCTATATTCCCGTTTTTGGTCTTTGGAATGGTTGATCAATGGTTTCCCCAGTTTAATGAGAAACAATGTTTAGATCTTCTCCTTCTTCATTTAAGAGTCCCCTAATGCTTTTTTACAAGTGGTATTCAGTGTCATTGGCTTCCATACTCATTAAAAATCTCTTTTAAGCATTTGGAGACACGAATGTCCCTTTTGGAACTAAATGGGACACATTCCAGTTCTAGATTCCCGTTTTGGTCTCTCGAATGGTTGATTAATGGTGTCCCCAATTAAATTAGAAACAAGGTCTAGATCTTCCCTTCTTCATTTAGGATTCCCCTAATGCTTGTTTCAAGTTGTATTCATTGTCATTGGCTTCCATACTTATTGAAAGTCCCTTTTAATCATTTGGGGACATGAATGTCCTTTTTGGATCCAATTGGGACTCATTCCAGTTCTAAATTCCACTTTTTGGTCTTTGGGATAGTTGATTAATGGTATCCCCAATTGAATGAGAAACAAAGGCTAGATCTTTTACTTATTCATTTAGAATTCCCTAAATGGTTGTTTCAAGTGGAATTCATTGTCAATGTCTTCCATACTCATTAAAAATACTTTTTAGGCATTTCGGGACACGAAGGTCCCTTTTGGATCCAAATTGGACTCATTCCAGTTTTTGAGCTTTGGAATGTTCGATGAATGGTTTCCCCAATTTAATGAGAAACAAGGTCTAGATCTTCATCTTCTTCATTTAGGAGTCCCATAATGCTTATTACAAGTGGTATTCATTGTCATTGGTTTCCATACACATTAAAAATCTCTTTTAAGTATTTTGGGACACGAATGTCCCTTTTGAATCAAAATTGGACTCATTACAGTTTTAGATTCCCGTTTTTGTCTTTGGGATGGTTGATTAATGGTGTCCCCAATTGAATGAGAAACAAGGTCTAGATCTTCATCTTCTTCATTTAGGAGTCCCATAATGCTTATTACAAGTGGTATTCATTGTCATTGGTTTCCATACACATTAAAAATCTCTTTTAAGTATTTTGGGACACGAATGTCCCTTTTGAATCAAAATTGGACTCATTACAGTTTTAGATTCCCGTTTTTGTCTTTGGGATGGTTGATTAATGGTGTCCCCAATTGAATGAGAAACAAGGTCTAGATCTTCATCTTCTTCATTTAGGAGTCCCATAATGCTTATTACAGGTGGCATTCATTATCATTGGCCTCCATACTCATTAAAAGTCCCTTTCAAGCATTTGGGATACGAAGGTCCCTTTTGGAACCAAATGGGACTCATTCCAGTTCTAGATTCCCATTTTTGGTATTTGGGATGGTTTGTTAATGGTGTCCCAAATTGAATGAGAAGCAAAGTCTAGATCTTTTCCTTTTTCATTTAGGAGTCCCCAAATGCATCTTTCAAGTGGTATTCATTAGCATTGGCTTCCACACTCATTAAAAGTCCATTTTAAGAATTCAAGAAATAGAAGGTCTCTTTTGGATCCAAATGGAACTCATTCCAGTTCTTTATTCCCGTTTTTGGTCTTTGGAATGATTGATCAATGGTTTCCCCAATTTAATGAGAAACAATGTCTAGATCTTCTCCTTCTTCATTTAATAGTCCCCTAATGCTTGTTACAAGTGGTATTCAGTGTCATTGCCTTCCATACTCATTAAAAATCTCTTTTAAGCATTTGGAGACACGAAGGTCCCTTTTGGATCCAAATTGGACTCATTACAGTTTTAGATTCGCGTTTTGGTCTTTAGGATAGTTGATTAATGGTGTCCCTAATTGAATGAGAAATAAGGTCTAGATCTTCATCATCTTCATCATCTTCATCTATGAGTCCCATATTGCTTGTGACAGGTGGTATTCATTCTCGTTGGCTTTCATACTCATTAAATGTCCCTTTTAAGCATTTGGGACACGAATGTCCCTTTTGGAACTAAATGGGACACATTCCAGTTCTAGATTCCCGTTTTGGTCTTTCGAATGGTTGATTAATGGTGTCCCCAATTAAATTAGAAAGAAGGTCTAGATCTTCTCCTTCTTCATTTAAGATTTCCCTAATGCTTGTTTCAAGTTGTATTCATTGTCAGTGGCTTCCATACTTATTAAAAGTCCCTTTTAATCATTTGGGGACATGAATGTGCTTTTTGGATCCAAATGGGGCTCATTCCAGTTCTAAATTCCTGTTTTTGGTCTCTGGGATAGTTGATTAATGGTATCCCCAATTGAATGAGAAACAAGGGCTAGATCTTTTACTTCTTCATTTAGAATTCCCTACATGCTTGTTTCAAGTGGAATTCATTGTCAATGGCTTGCATACTCATTAAAAATCCCTTTTTAGGCATTTCGGGACGCAAAGGTCCCTTTTGGATCCAAATGGGACTCATTCCAGTTTTTGGGCTTTGGAATGTTCGATGAATGGGTTCCCTAATTTAATGAGAAACAAGGTCTAGATCTTCATCTTCTTCATTTAGGAGTCCCATAATGGTTATTACAAGTGGTATTCATTGCCATTGGCTTCCATACTCATTAAAAATGTCTTTTAAGCATTTTGGGACACGAATGTCCCTTCTGTATCCAAATTGGACTCATTACAGTTCTAGATTCCCGTTTTGGTCTTTCGGATGGTTGATTAATGGTCTCCCCAATTAAATGAGAAACAAGTTCTAGATCTTCATCTTCTTCATTTAGGAGTCCCATAATGCTTATTACAGGTGGTATTCATTCTCATTGGCCACAATACTCATTAAAAGTCCCTTTTAAGCATTTTGGATACGAATGTCCCTTTTGGAACCAAGTGGGACTCATTCCAGTTATATATTCCCGTTTTTGATCTTTGGGATAGTTGATTAATGGTGTCCCAAATTGAATGAGAAGCAAAGTCTAGATCTTTTTTTTTTTTTTTCATTTAGGAGTCCCCAAATGCTTCTTTGAAGTGGTATTCATTATCATTGGCCTCCATCCTCATTAAAAGTCCATTTTAAGAATTTAAGAAAAGAAAAGGTCCCTTTTGGATCCAAATGGGATTCATTCCAGTTATATATTCCCGTTTTTGGTCTTTGGAAAGATTGATCAATGGTTTCCCCAATTTAATGAGAAACAATGTCTAGATCTTCTCCTTCTTCATTTAAGAGTCCCCTATTGCTTCTTATAAGTGGTATTCAGTATCATTGGCTTCCATACTCATTAAAAATCTCTTTTAAGTATTTGGAGACATGAATGTCCCTTTTGGATCCAAATTGGACTCATTACAGTTTGAGATTCCCGTTTTGGTATTTGGGATAGTTGATTAGTGGTGTCCCCAATTGAATGAGAAACAAGGTCTAGATCTTCATCTTCTTCATTTAGCAGTCCCGTAATGCTTGTTACAGGTGGTGTTCATTCTCATTGGCTTCCATACTCATTAAAAGTCCCTTTTAAGCATTTGGGACACGAATGTCCCTTTTGAAACCAAATGGGACACATTCCAGTTCTAGATTCCCGTTTTGGTGTTTCGGATGGTTGATTAATGGTGTTCCCAATTAAATTAGAAATAAGGTCTAGATCATCTCCTTCAGTTAGGAGTCCCCTAATGCTTATTTCAAGTTGTATTCATTTTCATTGGCTTCCATACTCATTAAAAGTCCCTTTTATGCATTTGGGGACATGAATGTCCTTTTTGGATCCAAATGGGACTCATTCCAATTCTAGATTCCCATTTTTGGTCTTTGGGATAGTTGATTAATGGTGTCCCCAATTGAATGAGAAACAAGGGCTAGATCTTTTACTTCTTCATTTAGAAGTCCCTACATGCTTGTTTCAATTGGAAGTCAATGTTAATCGCTTCCATACTCATTAAAGATCCCTTTTTAGGCAGTTCGGGACATGAAGGTCCCTTTTGAATCCAAATTGGACTCATTACAGTTCTAGATTCCCGTTTTGGTCTTTGGGATGGTTGATTAATGGTGTCCCCAATTTAATGAGAAACAAGGTTTTGATCTTCATCTTCTTCATTTAGGAGTCCCATAATGCTTATTACAGGTGGTGTTCAGTGTCATTTGCTTCCATACGCATTAAAAATCTCTTTTAAGCATTTGGGATACAAAGGTCCCTTTTGAAACCAAATGAGACTCATTCCACTTCTAGATTCCCGTTTTTGGTCTTTGGGATGGTTGATTAATGGTGTGCCAAATTGAATGAGAAGCAAAGTCTAGATCTTTTCCTTTTTCATTTAGGAATCTCCAAATGCTTCTTTCAAGTGGTATTCATTATCATTGGCCTCCATACTCATTAAAAGTCCATTTTAAAAACTTTAAGAAAAAGGAGGTCCCATTTGGATCCAAATGGGACTGATTCCAGTTCTATATTCCCGTTTTAGGTCTTCGGAATGGTTGATCAATGGTTTCCCCAATTTAATGAGAAAGAATGTCTAGATCTTCTCCTTCTTTATTTAAAAGTCCCGTATTGCTTGTTACAAGTGGTGTTCAGTGTCATTGGCTTCCATACTCATTAAAAATTTCTTTTATGTATTTGGAGACACGAAGGTCCCTTTTGGATCCAAATTGGACTCATTACAGTTTTAGATTCCCGTTTTGGTATTTGGGATAGTTGATTAATGGTGTCCCCAATTGAATGAGAAACAAGGTCTAGATCTTCATCTTCTTCATTTAGGAGTCCCATAATGCTTGTTACAGGTGGTATTCATTCTCATTGGCTTCCATACTCATTAAAAGTTTCTTTTAAGCATTTGGGACACGAATGTCGCTTTTGGAACCAAATGGGACACATTCCAGTTCTACATTCCCTTTTTGGTTTTTCGGATGGTTGATTAACGGTGTCCCTAATTAAATAGAAATAAGGTGTAGATCTTCTCCTTCTTCATTTAGGAGTCCCCTAATCCTTGTTTCAAGTTGTATTCATTGTCATTGGCTTCCATACTCATTAAAAGTCTATTATAAGCATTTGGAGACATAAATGTCCTTTTTGGATCCAAATGGGACTCATTCCGGTTCTAGATTCCCATTTTTGGTCTTTGGGATAATTGATTAATGGTGTCCCCAATTGAATGAGAAACAAGCGCTATATCTTTTACTTCTTCATTTAGAAGTCCCTACATGCTTGTTTCAACTGGAATTCATTGTCAATGGCTTCCATACTCATTAAAAATCTCTTTTTAGGCATTTCGGGACATGAAGGTTCCTTATAGATCCAAATGGGACTCATTCCAGTTCTACATTCCAGTTTTTGGGCTTTGGAATGTTCGATGAATGGTTTCCCATATTTAATGAGAAACAAGGTGTAGATCTTCACCTTCTTCATTTAAGAGTCCCATAATGCTTATTACAAGTGGTATTCATTGACATTGGCTTCCATACTTATTAAAAATCTCTTGTAAATATTTTGGGACATGAATGTCCCTATAGAATCCAAATTGGACTCATTAGAGTTCTAGATTCCTGTTTTGGTCTTTGGGATGGTTGATTAATGGTTGATTAAAGGAGAAGCAAAGTCTAGATCTATTCCTTTTTCATTTAGGAGTCCCCAGATGCTTTTTTCAAGTGGTATTCATTATCATTGGCCTCCATACCCACTAAAAGTCCGTTTTAAGAATTTAAGAAAAAGAAGGTCCCTTTTGGATCCAAATGAGACTCATTCCAGTTCTATATTCCCGTTTTTGGTCTTTCGAATAGTTGATCAATGGTTTCCCCAATTTAATGAGAAACAATGTCTATATCTTCTCCATCTTCATTTAAGAGTCCCCTAATGCTTGTTACAAGTGGTGTTCAGTGTCATTTGCTTCCATACTCATTAAAATATCTGTTTTAAGTATTTGGAGACACGAAGTGCCCTTTTGGATCCAAATTGGTCTCATTACAGTTTTAGATTCCCGTTTTGGTCTTTGGGATAGTTGATTAATGGTGTCCCCAATTGAATGAGAAACAAGGTCTAGATCTTCATCTTCTTCATTTAGGAGTCCCATAATGCTTATAACTGGTGGTATTCATTCTCATTGGCTTCCATACTCATTAAAAGTCCCTTTTAACCATTTGAGACACGAATGTCCCTTTTGGAACCAAATGGGGCACATTCCAGTTCTAGATTCCCGTTTTGGTCTTTCGGATGGTTGATTAATGGTGTCCCCAATTAAATATAAATAAGGTCTAGATCTTCTCCGTCTTCATTTAGGAGTCCCCTAATCCTTGTTTCAAGTTGTATTCATTGTCATTGGCTTCCATACTCATTAAAAGTCTATTTTAAGCATTTGGAGACATGAATGTCCTTTTTAGATCCAAATGGGACTTATTCCGGTTCTAGATTTCAGTTTTTGGTCTTCGGGATAGTTGATTAATGGTGTCCCCAATTGAATGAAAAACAAGGGCTAGATCTTTTACTTCTTCATTTAGAAGTCCCTACATGCTAGTTTCAACTGGAATTCATTGTCAATGGCTTCCATACTCATTAAAAATCCCTTTTTAGGCATTTCGGGACATGAAGGTCCGTTATAGATCCACATGGGACTCATTCCAGTTATACATTCCAGTTTTTGGGCTTTGGAATGTTCGATGAATGGTTTCCCATATTTAATGAGAAACAAGGTGTAGATTTTCACCTTCTTCATTTAAGAGTCCCATAATGCTTATTACAAGTGGTATTCATTGCCATTGGCTTCCATACTCATTAAAAATATTCATTCTCATTGGGTTCCATACTCATTAATAGTCCATTTTAAGCAATTTGGACACGAATGTCCCTTTTGGAACCAAATCAGACATATTCCAGTTCTAGATTCCCGTTTTGGTCTTTCGGATGGTTGATTAATGGTGTCCCCAATTAAATTAGAAACAAGGTCTAGATCATCTCCTTTTTCAATTAGGAGTCCCCTAATGCTTATTTCAAGTTGTATTCATTGTCATTGGCTTCCATACTCATTAAAGGTCCCTTTTATGCATTTGGGGACATGAATGTCCTTTTTGGATCCAAATAAGACTCATTCCAGTTCTAAATTCCCGTTTTTGGTCTTTGGGATAGTTGATTAATTCTGTCCCCAATTGAATAAGAAACAAGGGCTAGATCTTTTACTTCTTTATTTAGAAGTGTCCACACATGCTTGTTTCAAGTGGAATTCATTTTCAATGGCTTCCATACTCATTAAAAATCTCTTTTTAGGCATTTCAGGACATGAAGGTCCCTTTTGGATCCAAATGGGACTCATTCCAGCTCTACATTCCAGTTTTTGGGCTTTGTAATGTTCGATGAATGGTTTCCCCAATTTAATGAGAAACAAGGTCTAGATCTTCATGTTCTTCATTTAGGAGTCCCATAATGCTTATTACAAGGGGTATTCATTGCCATTGGCTTCCATACTCATTATAAATCTCTTTTTGAAGTATTTTGGGACATGAAGGTCCCGTTTGAATCCAAATTAGACTCATTACAGTTCTAGATTCCCGTTTTTGTCTTTGGGATGGTTGATTAATGGTGTCCCCAGTTGAATGAGAAATAAGGTCTAGATCTTCATCTTCTTCCTTTAGGAGTCCCATAATGCTTATTACAGGTGGTATTCATTCTCATTGGCCTCCATACTCATTAAAAGTCCCTTTTAAGTATTTGGGATACGAAGGTCCCTTTTGGAACAAAATGGGACTCATTCCAGTTCTAGATCCCGGTTTTTGGTCTTGGGATGGTTTATTAATGGTGTCCAAAATTGAATGAGAAACAAAGTCTAGATCTTTTCCTTTTTAATTTAGGAGTCCCCAAATGCTTCTTTCAAGTGGTATTCATTGTCATTGGCCTCCATACTCATTAATATTCCATTTTAAGAATTTAAGAAAATAAAGGTCCTACTTGGTTCCAAATGGGACTCATTCCATTTCTATATTCCTATTTTTGGTCTTTGGAATGGTTGATCAATGGTTTCCCCAATTTAATGAGAAAAAATGTCTAGATCTTCTCCGTCTTCATTTAAGAGTCCCCTAATGCTGGTTACAAGTGATATTCAGTGTCATTGGCTTCCATACTCATTAAGTATTTGGAGACATTAAGGTCCCTTTTGGATCCAAATCGGACACATTCCAGTTCTAGATTCCCGTTTTGGTCTTTCGGATGGTTGATTAATGGTGTCCCCAATTAAATTAGAAACAATGTCTAGATCTTCTACTTTTTCAATTAAGAGTCCCCTAATGCTTATTTCAAGTTGTATTCATTGTCATTGGCTTCCATACTCATTAAAGGTTCCTTTTAAGCATTTGGGGACATGAATGTCCTTTTTGGATCCAAATGGGACTCATTCCAGTTCTAAATTCCCGTTTTTGGTCTTTGGGATAGTTGATTAATGGTGTCCCCAATTGAATGAGAAAGAAGGGCTAGATCTTTTACTTCTTCATTTAGAAGTCTCTACATGCTTATTTCAAGTGGAATTCATTGTCAATGACTTCCATACTCATTAAAAAATCCCTTTTTAGGTATTTTGGGACATGAAGTGTCCCTTTTGGATCCAAATGGGACTCATTCCAGTTCTACATTCCAGTTTTTTGGCTTTGGAATGTTCGATGAATGGTTTCCCCAATTTAATGAGAAACAAGGTCTAGATCTTCATCTTGATCATTTAGGTGTCCCATAATGTTTAATACAAGTGGTATTCATTGCCATTGGCTTCCATACTTATTAAAAATCTCTTTTAAGTATTTTGGGACACGAAGGTCCCTTTTGAATCCAAATTGGAGTCATTACAGTTCTAGATTCCCGTTTTGGTCTTATGATGGTTGATTAATGGTGTCTCCAGTTGAATGAGAAACAAGGTCTAGATATTGCCCTTTTTCATTTAGTAGTCATCTAAGCCTTGTTCCCAGTTGTGTTCATTGTCATTGTCATTGGCCTCCATACTCATTAAAAGTCCGTGTTAAGCATTTGGAGACAAGAAGATCTCTTTTGGATCCAAATGGGACTCATTCCAGTTCCATATCCCTGTTTTGGTCTTTTGGATGGTTGATTAATAGTGTCCCCAATTGAATGTAAGAAAAGGTCTAGATCTTCTCCTTCTTTATTTAGGAGTCCCCTAATGCTTGTTACAGGTCGTATTCATTTTCATTGGCTTCCATACTCATTAAAAGTCCTTTTTAAGCATTTGGCGACACGAAGGTCCCTTTTGGATCGAATTGGGACTCATTCCAGTTTTAGATTCCCGTTTTGGTCTAATGGATGGTTGATTAATGGTGTCCCCAATTGAATGAGAAACAAAGTCTAGATCTTCTCCTTCTTCACTTTGGAGTCCCCTAATGCTTGTTACAAGTGGTATTCATTGTCATTGGGTTTCATACTCATTAAAAGTCCCTTTTAAGAATTGAAGAACACGAAGGTCCCATTTGGATCCAAATGAATTTCATTCTAGTTCTACATTCCCGTTTTTGGTCTTTGGGATTGTTGATCAATGGTGTCCCCAATTGAATGAGAAACAAGCTCTAGATCTTGTCCTTCTTCATTTAGGAGTTCCCTAATGCATGTTTCAAGTGGTATTCATTGTCATTGGCTTCCATACTTATTGAAAGTCCCTTTTAAAAATTTAAGAACATGAAGGCCCCATTTGGCTCCAAATAGGACCCATTCCAGTTCATTTTGGTCTTTAGAATGGTTGATCAATGGTGTCATCAATTTATTGAGAAACAAGGTCTAGATCTTCTCCATTTTCATTTAGGAGTCCTTTAATGCTTGTTACTAGCGGTATTCATTGTCATTGTCTTCCATACTCATAAAAAGTCCCATTTAAGCATTTGGGGACATGAACGTCTCTTTTGGATATAAATCGGACTCATTCCAGTTCTAGATTCCCATTTTGGTCTTTGGGATTTTTGATCAACGGTGTCCCCAATGAGATGAGAAACAAGGTCTAGATCTTGTCCATCTTCGTTTAGGAGTCCCCTTATACTTGTTGCAAGTGGTATTCATCGTCATTGGCTTCCATATTCATTAAAAGTCCCTTTGAAGAATATAAGAACATAAAGGTCCCATTTGGCTCCAAATGGGACTCATTCCATTTCTACATTCCCGTTTCTGGTTTTTGGGATGGTTGATCAATGGTGTCCCCAAATGAATGAGAAACAAGGTCTAGATCTTGTCCTTCTTAATTTAGGAGTCCTCTAATCCTTGTTCCCATAAGTGTTCATTGTCGTTGGCTTCCATTCTCATTAAAAGTCCATTTTAAGCATTTGGGAACATGAAGGTCCCTTTTGGATCCAAATGAGACTCATTCCAGTTGTAGATTCCCATTTTGGTCTTTGGGATGGTTGATGAATGGTGTCCCCAATTGAATGAGAAACAAGGTGTAGATCTTTTCCTTCTCTATTTAGGAGTCCCCAAATGCTTGTTTCAAATGGTATTCATTGTCATTGGCTTGCATACTCATTAAAAGTCCCTTTTAAGAATTTAAGAACATGAAGTTGCCATTTGGATCTAAATGGGCTCATTCCAGTTCTACATTCCCAATTTTGGTATTTGGGATGGTTGATCAATGGTGTCCCCAATTGAGTGAGAAATAAGGTCTCGATTTTCTCATTCTTCATTTAGGAGTCTACTAATGCTTGTTTCAGGTGGTATTCATTGTCATTGGCTTCCATACTCATTTAAAGTCCCTTTTAAGAATTTAAGAACATGAAGATCCCATTTGGATCGAAATAGGGCTCATTCCAGTTATACATTCCCAATTTTGGTCATTGGGATGGTTAATCAATGGTGTCCAAAATTGAATCATAAGCAAGGTCTGGATCTAAATGGGACTCATTCCAGTTCTACATTCCCAATTTTGGTCTTTGGGATGGTTGATCAATGGTGTCCCCAATTGAGTGAGAAAC
>OVBI01003249.1:0-13652 GCA_900406495.1 Sisymbrium altissimum
GAGGGATAAATATATGGACGACGGTATTCTGCGCAAAGAAAATTAATTAAGCTGAGTAAATATAATCGAGTGTTGGTAAATTGTTTAAAAAGATTATGCAAACAAATAATCTATGTATCTTTATTATAGCGTAGGTTTTGATAAGCACAAATTTTTGAGCTAAAACAACATAAGATTGAACCGTTTGACATGTACTTGTAAAACGCTTTCTTCATAACCAAAAACATAAAAACACAGAGGGAACAAAAAGGTCCAATATCAAGTTGAAAAATATAACGTAGAAATAAAATATGAAGATTGAATTAAGAAGGAGGAGTAATAGTAAGTTTAATAATTAGATGAATCATTTCCCCGTTTGGTAAACACTTAGTAATCGAGATTTTGAATTGGGAAACTTTTGAAAGGACTTACCTTCTCATCTAGAAACAGCAAGGTGATGACAGACGAGCTCTTGAGAGGAATGGCCGTGGAAATCATCAAACGTGACGTAAGCGGAGTTGATTGGGACGGCTACGAAATCGACGGCGACCATTGAAATACGGAGCAGAGAGTTTCTGAAAGAAGAAGTATTGAGAAAGAAATATATCGACGCGTTTTGTGAGGAGATGGTGTTTGCGAGATGAGTATTTATAAGTTGGGAAAATGTAACGCTGAGAGGAGTTAATGGGAGAATTGAAGAGGAGGAAGTTTGAGGTTTGAAGAGGGGATTACAGTCGAAGCAACGGGCATTTAGTGGCTGGACAGGCAAGGAGAAGGAGGCGAAGCGACATCGTTTAGGTTTAGCCATATGAGAAGATGAGGGAAAGAAGATGAAATTTGTGATTTGGGCTGAGATTTTTATTTAAAACTGGTATGGGCCTTAATCAGAGTAAATTTAACTGCATTAATTTGGGCTTTGAGTGAGGTTGTCGATGAGGTGAAAAATGGACACGTGTTGCTTTAAGGGGAAAGAAGTTCCCTAATTATATATAAGATATCATAAAACTAAGAGTCCTTATCAACGCGCAATTTTATGATGGTGATTTACAATTTAAAATTTTGTTGTATCCAACAAATTTTTTAATTTCAAATTTGTTTCGTAATATGATATTTTTTTATGTATATATCTCACCTAAATTCGAATATATCATTCGTCAAGAATTAGAAGTACACGCTAATGATAACGACGTCAAAAAATGACATACTTGTAACATGTTCTCAAATATATCTAATTAATAACCCCGTCAATAGATGAGTGAATGTACAGTACAATGAGTATGTTATCCCTATAAAATATGTACAGTGTATAAAGTAAATAAACTATTTAAAGATTAATCATTCGAACAAAGGAACCTGTGGAAATTGGAAAGATAGTGGATGTTGTATTATTGATATGGTCGAGTGTTGAAGATTATTTTGCTAACTCGAATATTCTCTTACATATATCTCTCAAGCAGTTCTGTAAAAGTTGGTTTAGGACTGTATCTCCCCTTTATCCATAATCACCCTATCTAACATTAGTCAATATTTTGAATCCCCCAGTTTTTTTTTTTTGTTTCTGCGATAAAAAATAAGACTATCGTTTTTGGAATTATCTTACGTAGAATTTTAAAATAAAAATGATATTGGGTTGAATATGTCCTGGACAATAGAATCACGAATATTGAAATGGGATAAAGTTTCCATATGGATTTTGTGTTGAACATAATCTTCTTTTTTTGTGTGCACTTGTTGAAAATAATCTAAATTTGAAAATTTTCTTTTCTCATCCATCTCTTTGAGTTGTTTAAAAGAATGGTGTATTTTTAGAATAACATCTATATCATCTACCGTATTTCAAATGATTATTTTCATATATAGAGTTGTTTAAAGAAATATATATAGTTGTAGTTTGTCGAAAATATAGGTCTTCAAAATCCACAAAAAAACAGATTATTTGTGATGAAATTTTTCTATTTTCCATTATGTGGGTTAAGAAGAGAAAAAGAATTTTCCCATATTCATGAAATCTTTATCCGCTGGTAAAGTTTTTGGATAACAAGAACAAAACAGAGATTGAAAACTTTCCATACATAAATTTAGTCTTAAAACGATACTATACCGACGACAAAAAAAAAAAAAACGATATTATACCAACCAAAATCAAACTCGGTCTGGCGGTCCGAAGTCAACTTTAGCTTTTGGAACTTTTCATATGTATAACCCAAAAAACACCATAAAATTGAGTGCATATGTTTTCAAGTGTTCTATCTTTCCAAGGACTAATCAGTCGACAGTCGAAGTAATATGAAAAGAAAAAAATTCCCTTTTTAGAATACATTGTCTTTGATCATACAACTCTACCTTCCACTCACTACCGAATCCTCATCATTTATAATTGTGGTCGTATATATCTTTAGTGGCACTTTCATATACAAGAGTATCAATCAAGATACGGACCAATCTACTCTATCTCAACAATATTATCTTTACCTAGACGCCAACTTCGTTATCAAGAAATTATCTAGGAGATATTAAAACCGTAGATTTTGGAGTCTTTTTGACCTAATTAGACTGGCTCGTATGGGGCCTAACGAACAATTTATTAGTTACTTATTGTGTTTTAGTTTTGTTTATGAGATACTTGTCTGGGTTGGTGTGATTCTGCAGTAGATGAGAAATACCTATTTTTTTACTAGGAATATCTCACACCCGTATTAGGTTCATAAACATTTCACTAGTTTTCGGTCTAATGGTCTTTGTGTAGATCACACGTATTAGCTACGTGCATTTCAAATCGAATAATCTGTTTTTTTATTGTCAGGGGTAAAAGTAACTAAATCAATAATTTGTTTGGATCAGTGTAGTATTCTTCGACCATTTAAGGCATACGTCACACATGAGTACGAGTATAGGTATTTCAATTAATCATTTATATAATTATTCGAGAAAGAGAAAGGATGTATAGTATGTTGGGATTTTACTCTTGTTCCTCAAGATCCAGAAACTGTTTTTTTTTTTCTTTCTGTTGGATGATTTATTATCTTAACGATATCTACTTTCTTATGATATTCGTTGATTTTTCAATGTAATAATATTTGTGTCGATTTCTTTGCAAATGAAACAAGAATAAGTGATTTGTTTTTTTTTTTCTAAAGTTTGTAACTCTGTTGATCTGTTCCATGTTACGTTTTTTTTTTTTTTTTGAAACAAACTCATTTTTTTTTTAATATTAATTCATGAGTTCTGCCGTGAAAAAAAAAAAAAACGAATCCGCAAGCACGAAATATATGAATTGGAATCCTATCCTTCACCGATTTAATAAGAGTTCGCATTAGTGACTTTAAGTAACTAATTATGAATACGATATACTAGTTACCTCACAAGCACTTGCATGCCTACTCAATTTTAGATACATGGATTACTATAACCAAGTGAAATCATATTCAAAACATTTTTCTACTACATTTTGGTTTGATATTTTCCAAAATAGTTTAGAGTTTATCCTAAACTGTCCAAAATCATAGACATGATTTGATTTGTAGATTTTGGTCAGTGCGCCGGCTCAACAGTACAATTGGTTTTAGGGAGAAAAAAAATTGAACATTTAGCTTTTTTTGTAAATTTTTTTTATGAATTTTTTTTGGTGCAAATTTTATAATGAAAACGAAATACAGTCATATGAAATTTTTTTGTGCCTTTTTAATCTTTTTAAAATAAATAATATATATATATATATATATATATATTATAAATGTCGAAACCTTTACACGAATTCTCTAACGTCGCACCTATGGCCTTCCCTGTGAGCGAGTTCTGATTACGGTTTTCACTTTTATTCATTCTGTAATTCTAAAAAGGAAAACAATGAAACAAATTACAGTTGCAAAATCATTTGAAAATTTTGCCTTCGAATCCCGCACTCTAAAGTCTAAACCAAATAAAACCAGCTGCAAAAAGTGTTAGGCATGAATCGCATGTTCTTAAAAAATAAAATAAAATTAGATATAAATACCGTCTTGTTTATGGTCCGTGTTCAACCATGATTGACATTGCTAACTATCTCTTTTCATGAGAGCCAGTCTTTGGCGTATAAAATAAATTCCTCATTCTGTTTTCAAATTGCATATTAGATGTAACGTAACTTTACTTTGTGTCACATAAAAAAAAAAAGATATATAAGTTTACTTTACGCATATATTCGTAAACTTCATTGTATCGTTTCGGGAAAAAAAAATATTATCAATATTTGTAATGTTGGAATGGATCTCTAACTCAAGGGTATTTGTACTTTCGTACACACTTTCGGTTGCAATACCATTTATGTTTTTTTTTCTCGACACATAACGATATACAAATAGAATTAAAATGCCTCCTTGAGCAACTGCAAACTTACATTTAAAAAAAAAAAAAAGGAATCGAGGAGTGATGATGGCCTTGATTGGACGATTTAATAGACGTAAAACTGCGACTTTATTATAAAAAGTTGCAGAGACGCACATGTCGAAGGTTCTATTACTTTTTGCCATAAATAAACCTAGTCTGTACATTAGCCGGGAAAAAAAAAAAAATCCTCTGTACATTTACCGTTGCCAAGTTTTTAATTTGTTTGACGACGAACTCCTACGGCCCTGTTTGTTTGTGGATCCATACTTTGACAAAAACGAACATCGCCAAAGTCATTTCTGTCAAAGAAAAGCTTATCCGTTCATAAAAGTAAACGGCACACAAAACATATAGAACTCATTTATTGTTCGACGGCGTATTTATCTAGAGACGTTTACACTCTGGCGTACTTTTTTGGTATATTTTACATTTTAGGTGACTTTAGTGTGTTAGAGGACTTTTACTTACTGAATTTCCTATTGTACCCCTAATTGACGAAAACTGTTTTGCAGTTATTATTTGTTAAAGTTTTTCACCGTTTCGTTTATTTTACAGTTACTGATAAAAACGCGGCACCGTTTTGTCTTCTTGTCTCTCTCTTCTTTTTTGGCGTGAAATAGATTTTTCGAATTGAGAGAAGTAGAGATAGTGAGACACTTTCGTTTAGGGTTTTCTCGATTTCTCTATTATCAAACCCAGAATCAAAATCTTTTGAAGAGTGATAGTCGGCCATCGCGTTGTACGGATATGGAAGGTATTTTTTCCCGTTTCGTGTCCCTTCGTTCTCTTTCCTTATTTCCATTTCCGAATTTTGGAGGAAGTTTTGTGTCTGTCTGATTTGCAAATCGAGTAAAGGTGGTTCCTTTATGTGTTTAATTCTCTTTTAATTTCTTGCACATGCATTCTGAATTTCATTATCTTATTTTGAATTTCCTGAAAAGTGGTATCGATTTGCTTTTCCCCATTTTCGTTTGTTCAATCTGGTGTTTGTGATTTCGGGCGAGTACTCTGACTGATTTTCAGTTAAATTTTGTATCTTTGTTTTTAGAATACCTGTTTCAGTTTTTGTGTGGTCAGTTTTTGTTTGTTTTCGTCTTTTTTTTTGGTTTTCCTGTTTTCATGTGTTATAGATCTATGGCCACTATGTTTCTGGACACAAATAATCTGTTCTTCTACTCGTGGACAATTTGTCTGTGGACATAGTACTTGTGAATTGTTTTTTTTTTGGTTATTTTCGGTTTACATAATTGTAGATCTATGGTCATATTTTTGTGGACACTAATTTTTTTGGTTCATATTTTGTGGTCACTTTTTTCTGGACAACCGTTTGTATACTTATTGTTTTTTTTTTTGTTGGTTACTCGTTTCTTCAAAACTGCAGAGGAGGAGGGTTCCTTCGACATCAGGTTGCCTAGTAGACTATATGCAACAGACCGATACCCAGACGGCAGGCTTAATGTTAACTCGAAGTTGGACATCATGAAGTTTTTGCGTGATACTCTTAAAGACACCGAAGCTTTTGAGGTTCTGAGGAGTTCCGATATTGGGAAGCTGTACGACATCCCTGTTAGGAAATGCCCCATCTCGTGTAAGCTTCTCCACTCATTGCTGACACGGCAGGTGGTGACCAAGATGAAGTACGTTATGTGGACAGTCTTTGGTGGACATCCCCTCCGGTTTTCTCTAAAAGATTTTGGCGATGTGACTGGGCTGAATTGTGGCGAATATCCTGAAGACTATAACCCCGAGTTAAAAGTTACTTTCGATGATGTGCCGGTGGACTTTCGTAAGAAGCTTTTTCGAACCAAAAAGTCGGTGACTCTAGGAGACATTCGTAAGATGCTGGAGAAGAAGGGCGATATGTCGAATTGGAGAAAAATTCGTTTAGCTCTAATTCTTGCGGTTGATGGCGTCCTTATTTCCCGTACGCAGATCAATTCACCGAGTCCTCGTTATTTGATGCTTCTTCAAGACTTACAAAAGTTTCTGCGTTTTCCGTGGGGCCGCGAATCTTTCTTGAGAACCATCGTTTGTATGATTCCTGGTCGTCAAGTTCCTGGGAAATTCGATGATCCCGTTGGCCAGTTGAGACAACATCTTCAGCAGAAAACCTTTACCCTTAAAGGTTTTCCACTTGCTCTTCAGCTTGTTGCTTACCGTTCTGTCCCTGGGCTACTTTCAAAAGTTGTTGGAGGCTTTTCAACTGAGACTCTTATGGATTCACCGGGCTTGCTTCTTCCTAGGCTTTCTGGTTTGACAATTAATGAAATTTATGAAGTTGAAGATTCTCCCAATGTAAGTTCTCTTATATTTTATGTTTCCATATTAAAGTCTTAGTTTTTCTGGTTAAAAAGTAGACTTTAATTTCTTTTTTTGTAAATTTAATTTTGCAGCTTGTGGTGAACCCTTTTGTCGAGGGAGATCATCCTTCTGATGATGGATGGGGTGAATGGGACGACGAGATCAAAGACCGTAAGGTGGATTACCTAGAAAGTTTGATTGTTAAAGATTTCGTTTTCAAGAGAAGTATGTGGCCTGGGGGTGACAAATCATTCGGTTTTAGGAAACTGAAGACTAAGGCTACAAAAGTGTCCCACGTTAGGCATGTGGTTGACCGTAAGGGGGCTCGCAACTACATTGAGGGCGAAAGTAAGCTTAAATTGAGTAAGTGTGGTACAAAGAAAGTTTCTTCTAGTAGGAAACAGAGGAGGATAAGTGGTTATTTTAGACCAGTGGAGACGTCGGACGATGGCAATGTTGACCTTGCTGGAAAGGTTAATGCTTTGGAGCAGAAGTTGGAAATGCAAATTGCAGAGCTTGCACATTTGAAAAGTCAGCTTAAAAAGAGCAGAAAGCGCCGTCGTAGTAGCTTTGGTTTTTTCAAGGCTGACCGATTTGTAAGGAAGAAGCGTCGTACAATTAGTGGTGCAAATGCAAATCCTTCTTCATTTGGTGATTTCCTGGGTGAGGATGTGGATACCGAGTTTGAGGTATGTTTTCTATCTCGAGAATTTAGTTGTTATTAGTTGTTGTAATTATTTAGTTAATAGGACCATTACCCTTTGCCTATATTCTTGATCAGTTGGTGAAGGAAGATATGGTTAGTGGCCCTTCTATGATGATGGATGCTTCCTTAGAATTGCCAGCAACTGTTAGGAAGGAAAAGTTATCGGATTTGGGGTTCGCTAACACATCTGAGGTTTGTTTTTGTTTTGTTTTCGACAGCAGTCTTAAATTTTGTTTTTGCCCTGATTTATGACAATAACCTTTTGTTTTATATTCTTGAACCGTTGGAGTAGGTTGATGTAAATATTGTTCCTTCTGTCTTGGAACAGACGTATGCATCAGGGCAAGATCCAACAGCGGAAGATATTGTGAATATGGACTTTGTTCCTTTATGTCGTGACGGTGTGGATGGTGACTTTGTGGACAGTAACATGTGTGACATCCAAAATGTGGCTAATTTGGATGTGGTCAACAAAACTGTGGATAATGTTTCAGCTCTTCAGGTTAGTATTTTAATTTCCTTAAGAATGTGGATGCGGTTAACTAAGGAGTGTTTTCGGATTTAGTAATCTATAATTTTTTGTTTAGAACCATTTTTTTATTTTTTTTCACACATAAGTTAACACCCTTACCATTCTATCTCAGTTGGAACAGGTTGATGGATCATTAAAAGATCCGACGGCTAAAGATTCATTGGATATCGGTTGTGTTTCTGTTGTTGTTGATGGTGTGGCTGGCGAATTTGTGGACAGTACAACATTTGAGAATGTAAACCTCCGTAATTTGGATTCAGGTGTGGTTAATGATTCAGCTAATAAGGTGAGTTATTTTTTCTTTAACTTTTTTGTTTCTGTTCTTGTATTGTATATTTTGTTACCATAAGTAAACATGCTGACTCTTTATCGTATACTGTATTCTTTTTCAGTTGTCGGAGGATGATCTGAATACTGTTTCTTTGAAGAGTAATATTATGGATGATGGAAATGTGGACATGGGCGTAGCTAGTAAGGTATTTTTGTGGATGATGGAAGTGTGGACATAGATTTCGTGTTTCTATTTGGTGTTATAATATTTCTAATTTTTCTGACTTTTTTTACTCTGTATTGTGTATCAGTTATGTGTGGATAAGAAAGCTGTGGAACCTGATAACACTGAAAGAGAAGGTTTTGATGCCGTGGAGGATGTGTTGCTGTCTTTATCTAGCCAGAATCTGTTGAATAACTCTATTCCTCTAGAAGGTGAATCTGATACAAAGGAGAGTATGGTGGCCGAATTAGTTGTCGATGAAGTTTCTGTTTGTGATAATAGGAGAGTCGACACTGTTCCCGTGGCAAGTTTGGCAGAGGAAGTGAAAGGCTTTGGTGACGAAAAAGTTAATGAAGAGAGTGGTAGTCGGACAGGTGAGGTAGGGGAAGTCGATTTTGGTGGAGATATGTGTTGTGGTCACGAATATGTAGGCCTTTCGTGCACTGCTCCTGCTATTATGGTCAGTAACTCTGTGGACAGGGATGTTGTGCCAGAGATTTGTGAGGAGATTCCCGTGACCCCGGTGGTTGGGGATGATGAAAGTGAAGCTGAGGAGGGTGGAGAGGAGGAGGTTGGAGAAGAGGAGGAGAAGAGTGATGAGGAGGAGGAGAAGGGAGATGAGGAGACTGGAGACGAGGAGGAAGGTGGTGAGGAGCAAGGTGGCGAGGAGGAAGGTGGCGAGGAGGAAGGTGGCGAGGAGGATGAGAGTGTACCGGAGAAGGAGGGTGCGAAAAAGGGTTCCGCGGAGGGTGAGAAGGAGGGTTCCGAGGAGGGTGAGAAGGAGGGTTCCGAGGAGGGTGCCGACAGTGGAGGTGATGATGACAGTGGTGGTGATGGCTTCCATGTATCCGCTAGAAATGTGGAAGCTGACGTTGGGGAGGATTGTGAGCCGAAGTTGATGGTAATATAGTTTTTGTTTAGTATCAATTTGGAAGACGTTTTTGACTTTGTTGTTTACCATTTTTATTTGTTATTCTTTGGACAGGAGCTAAATAGTGATTGCGAAGGTTCTGAAGAGGAGAAAGTTGTGGATGATGCGATTTGTGTTAGTGATTCTTCGCCTGTTAAGGTGAGAGTTAAGCACGTCCCTTGTGAGATGGAGACAGAACTCGGTCTGATGGTTTTTGCTGCGGCGGAGGAGCAGACTGAGACACTTCTCCCTACCGTTAGCGAAGATCTTTTCGAAATGTTCAAGTTTACGTTGTCTGCAAACCCAAAAGTGTACGTTTTCACTGACATTATTTCAAGGACGACTGATTATATTTTTTTGAAATTGTTTAATTTTTTTCGTTGGGGCATATGTTTGTAGGAAGCACTTAACAGCTCAACTATTCGAATTTGACAATAATTTCCTTCTAGAGCTGGCCGAACCCCAGAAATGGATTTCCACTTTGGTAAGTAAATGTTTTGAGTCTTTATGTGTGCATTCTCTTGTCCATAAAAATGTGTCCATAATGCTGTGTCCATAGTTTTAATAGTTTTTTGTTTGTGTGTTGTGGAAGTATTATCCGCAATAGTATGTCCATAACTGCTTATACTGTTGGTTATAATGATATCATGTTTTGAAACAGCACATGGAGGTATTAATGTGTTTTTTGGGGAAGAGGCATTCTAAAATGCTGGGTGCTGAGCGTTCATGTTTTTGTTCTCCTTGGCTGGTGAACCATCTTCAAGGTAAACATCGGGCTTTCACTGCTGCTAAGGTGAAAACAAGGGTCCGGTTTACAGAAAAAATTCAGAAATTTGTTAAAGTGCCGGGTCAGTCTTGGTTTGAAGATGTGGATACTGTGTACTGTCCTATGATATGGGGAGATAGTCACTGGGTCGGGCTCTGTATAGATCTGACACTTNATCTGACACTTTGGAATGTTCAGATCTTTGATCCGTTGCCTAAGCACACAAAACATGCCCAGGTACAAAAGCTAATGAAAGCTGTTGTGGAACTCCTTCTTTACGTAATCCGTAAACTTTGTCCTAGTCAGGCTACACAAAGCAATGGATTCAGCCCATTTTCTTGGAGTAGGTCTGATGAATATTACAAGAACCTGCGTTCTGGGGATTGTGGTCCAGTTTCTTTGAAGTTTATGGAGCTCCATGCGTATTCTGAGGATATGACTGCGATAACGGACAAGCTTGTTGATGAATTTAGGAAACAATATGCGTTGGACATCTACCAGGAATGGGTCCTACCTTTGTATTTCCATTAGGTTGTTTTTTTGCGTTTTGTTGTAAGATGCTGGGTTTTTTTGGCTACACTTGTGTTGTCGGTTTAATCAGTAATACTTTTGGAATGTTGGTTTGATTTAGAATATTTTAAAAGTTTGTGGACATCTTTTTGTGTTTATAATTTTGTGGTCAGAGTTGATTGAAAAAGGTATGTAGAGACTGTGTTCATTGGCTGTCTATTTAAAGATTAGGGCTTGAATCTATAATATTGACGGAATTTCTTTTTTTTGGCTGTCTATTTGTGGCCAGATGTTTAAAGTCAAGCATTTGAAAGTAAAGAATTAGTAAAAATCGTTTAGTGATTATTGTGTAACTGTCCAGGAGAAGATGTCCAGAAAAAATTGTCCCCAGAAGAAAATTTTTAAAAATTGTCCAGAATTAAATGAAAACAACACATGTGCAAAAAGAATTCTCCAATTCTCCAGTGAATGTTAAAATTTTGTAATTTTGCTATTAATTTCATTTTTTTATTTTGTCAATTTATAATTGACAGACATCTTGTCAAATTTGAATTAAGTGTTTTGTAAACCTGTTAGATCCATTTTTGTACATGTGTTGGTCTTATATACATGTGTTCCAAATTCGTGGACAATTGTTCCATTTTTGTACATGTGTTGCAAATATTTCCTTAACTATTTGTTTGAAAACAAATCTTGGATGAGTAAAACTGGTAATCTTGTCGATAAGAGGTTGTGGAGAGGTTTTAAATGGATAAAGTCTACAAAGTGTGACAATAATTATAGGATAAAAAGGAAAAATCCGAAAGTGATTATTGTGTACTTGTCCAGTAAAAGATGTCAAGGATACTATGTCCATAGGAAGAAATTGTAGTTCTGGAGATATTTGAACCGAGAGAAGAGAGTTGAGAACGTATTAAAAAAAAAACGAGCGAACAGAGTTGAGAACGTGTGTAGTTGTCGACGTTTAAGATTTGAACAGCTGAAAATTTTGTAAACTTGTGAACCAAACTTGTGCATAATAATGTCTAAGTGATTACTTGATAAATCCCTGAGTGATTATTGTGTGGTTGTCCAAGAAACAATGTCCAGGAATTATTGTCCACAGAAGAAAAAAAATTGTCAATAAGTAAATGATAGAAACCGCTGAAAAACAGAATTGAGAGCGTATGTAGTTGTCCACGCAAAAGATGTCCACAGCTTCTCGACCAACGTTTCTGTGTATTTTCTGATGACAATCAAACCCCAACCTTTCTGTGGTAAATCAGCTAGATCGGTGTTTTACATGTGGTCCTGTTGTGTCCTCTGGCTCCACATCTTCCGCATTTGTTTGGGACAAGTTTGGATTTCTTTGCGACCTATTTGTGGACAGTGTTAGAAAATATATTTTTGTGGATACTTATTAATGGACAAGGATTAGTGGATATATGAAAACGTACCTGCACTTCTCCAATGAATGGTATTCGTGAATTTTTGGGACGACCTGAGTGTCTCCTTGTTTTAGGTGGCAGCAAGACCATATCATGAACTTCATCTGGTAGTTGGACGTCTTGGGGATTGCCTTCTGGGAAGATGACGCCCTTGTAAGTTTCAGCCCATGTAGTTGGTTTGTAGCAATCGGCAATCAGATTCTGATATGGGATCTGAAGCGTGTCTACTGCTAGTAATGCGTGGCCACATGGAATTTGGTATTTCTGGTAGAGGTAACATGAACACTTCCCTTGGTCCAATAGGACGTGATTCTTTTGGCCACAGACTCCAATGACTTCACACCCCCAATCTGATGTAGAATTGAGCTTGCTACCTTTGGTCATTGCCATTTGTCTCTCCATGACTTTCTCGACCTCTGGTGGTGCAATACCGTAGCAAACTTGTGATTTTTTCCTCCTTGCTGAGAACCAGCGTGTCATCATTCTTTGAATGAAAATGAGTAACTCTAAGATAGGGGACGACCTAGCCTTCTTCAATGCCTTGTTTAGCTGCTCTGCTGCGTTACTGGTCATTATGTTATAGCGTTGTCCTGGGAAATAAGCCCTTGACCAATGTGCAACTCCAATATCAAGTAAGTACTTTGCGCATTGTGGATTAGTTGTTTTCACCTTGTTGAAGTGTTGTGTAAAACCTCCCATAGTGAATGCGAAAGCAGCCTTCCCAACCATCTTAGCTAAACCTTTGTTCCTGAATCTTAAATTGACATTCATTTGTATGTGGACAATGCATGCTCCATGATTTGCCATAGGATTGACACGACTTATGGCAGTGTTGATAGAGTTGTGCCGGTCTGATATTTGCTGGGATCAAAACTCACACTTCCGGAACTAACGATTAAAATATTTAAATATCAAAAAAGAATTTCCATATTTAGATATGAGTTCGGAGAAAGTTCATTTCGAACCACTCTGTCGATAACTCTGCAAAGAAAGAAAGAAAAACTGTCTTTCGAGAGTTTTTCCGAGGAATCGATGAACTCGCAAATCGTTGAACAAATGATGATCAGCTGGACGACATAAGACAGCCAACTCGGTATCAAGACCTGCTAGTGATACCGAGCTGACTCGCATATCTCCATCATGTTCAGCTGATCGTTTCGTCCATTGAACGATTCCTCCGATAAACCGACGAAAGTTACGATTTTTCGAGTAAAAGGCAATCAACCAGGCTTTCAGGACAGACAGCTCGGTATTTTGGCAGTAAATCCTACCGAGCTGACTGACACACACGACCTGAATGCATGTTTTGTCAAGCACTTTCCACAAAACGTTGATCTGATCAGCACATAGTAGTCAGGATATACGTTCAACAATCGAGGTGTATCTTCCAAACCATAAGGTTTTTGAACATGAAATCACTTGTAAAATGTTCTTGACTCAATAATGAAGCTTATGGATGAAGAATCAGATGAAACGGAGTTCATACGAGAAAGTTCTGGTGTCCACAAGTTGGGCATTACTGTCCAGCTCGGTAGGGAAGCTTGGAGCAGCAAGATGCATGTTTCCTTCACCATTCCTATCGAGCTAGACGGTATCTGCTAGCCAGCTCGGTAAAATCACCCTCCTGGCTACCGAGCTGACTGACACACTTCATCATATCAAG
>OVBI01003250.1:0-13649 GCA_900406495.1 Sisymbrium altissimum
AATTTAAACACATAAAATGATACCATGCCAAGAAAGGAATCTCTTATGTTTCTCAAAATAATGAAAGAGAGAATCCAATAAAGATGTAGCTGGTCATTAGTCATCACCAAACATGACAATTTCTAACAGCAATTCCACTGCTTTCTTTCTTACTCTTGCTTCCTTTATAATCGACGGTTCTTTTCTTAAATATACAATTTAAAAAATTATAGTACCCACCATGGATGGACAGTACTCCTTTCCGCACTTTATTTTCTATCCATGGATAACCAATCAGGTTTTCTAATGAATGATTTATTGACTTCTGCACTTTTATACATTGTATATTAGTTCATCGATTAATAGAGGATATATATAAGTTCCACTAATTTACCAAAAGATATCACNACCATTAATTTACCAAAAGATATCACATTTTCACAATGGTTACACTGATGATCAAAATGGAGGTTTGATGCAACATCTTTTGTGTTTTCCTTTATCTTTTTTTCCACAATTACCTAGTTATGTATGAAACTTCTATTAATAGAAAAGTGCAATATAGCAAAGATCAAAAATTAAGAAATGATTTTTATTTTCTTTTGAATAGAGTGAGTAAAGAGTTTATTATAAGAAACCTGGAATCTACTTTGTATTCACTTTTTTCAATTCGTCATGTTGTGATGTCTTTAGCGTTCGTATTTATATACTCTTCCACTATCATATCAGATTACTTGGAAAATATTGAATATCTGCCAACATTAACTAATAAGTTTAAATATGTCTAAATACATTCAGGTGATGCAGAGCAGTGGTGGAAGTGGACTAGAATCAAGTGACTTTGGCTAATCATGTTGAAACATCAGAAAATACGTGGATAGGAAAGAACCAGGTTTCAATGAGAATGCCATATTCAACATATAAAAAAATTCAATATTAAAGTAAGACCGAAAAATTGATGGAGAACAAATAAGGAATCGTGGGATCACTTTTATGGCAGTCACTAGAGGTATCTTTGTTGTTATAAAAAGAGCAACAATTAATGTGTTGCAGACAGTTGTTTTCCACATATTTGGGCAACAATACTGTTATAATTATGATCGGTAATCATTGATGCCAGCATCTTCAAAAAGAATAAGGTTGAAATAAAATTTAACTTCAACTATGCAGAAGTTGCAGCTAAATAAATGGTATAAACCAAAAAAATACAATGGGTATAAGCATGGTGAACGACAAGACCAAAGGCAACACCAAAAATACCATGTAACAGAGATAACCATATAATGCATTTGTAGTTTTGGAGCAAAAGTTTAAAAACACAAGAATTGATGTAATCAATAACCACTACATCTTAACTGGTGTGATTTTGGTTCTAAAAGCGTCAAGTGTGCGTACATCAAAGTGTCTCCATCACTTGGATTCCTTTCAAGCAATTAGTTACTTCAGAAGAACAAATGATACACCAGAATACCAAATGCAAAGGGCTGTGGGTATATGATATAATTATTTTAAACATCACCAAGCATCATGAGATTAGGGAAATGTGAACCAAACTTCTTATCATTGTAACATTTCTATTTGTTAAGATGTTTTAACAAATTAACTTGTGATGAACAAGTTTTTTTTTCTAAATAGATTGTTCTTAGAACTTGGACCACTTAATGTGGTAACTATTATTTTTAAAATTCAAATATTAAAATTATAAAATATATGAATAAAATTGATACTATATATATAGTGTATATATAAACATATATTAATATATACGTAAAAATATATAGATATATATATGTAATAAACTAATATTATCTACATATAACATTAATTACTCATAAAAGAAACAATTTCTCTATTAAAGACATAATTTTATCCAAATTTATTAAAAAACACATAAAATTTATTATTAACTATGCTAAATTAATAATTTAATATTTATTATAATACTATAAATTTTGATATATTATATAAATATATAATATATTTATATTATTAATTTATTATTTACTCAATAATCCATCTAATAGTTAACCAGTTATAAATATTGTACAAACAGACTTATTTTTAAAAAAAATCAAATTATAGAAACATCAAACAACAATCCATAATGGCTCTTTTGTATGTTTATAAATTTCGTGTAAATATGAACAGCATCAGTATAGCCATTTTTTGTATGTTTCACGACTACGACAAACCTGCAAGAGAAGTGACAACATAGAGACCTTGACCGGATCAATCCCTCTCTTTCTCGTACAGACCCTAACTCAAATCAATCTCTATTAAATGGGTCCCAAATAAATTTATCTTCTCTTCTATATAAAAAAAAAAGAAGGGAGTATAACATATCCCTATTAAATAGGTCCCAAATAAATTTATCTTCTCTTCTTTCTTGTCTTTAACGGAGACCTTAAATACACGAATATTCTTCTTCTTCGTCTTCTCAGTCTCTCAGCCATATATCCCCAGTTTAATATTCAACTTCTATCAGAAGCTCCAAAAGATTCTTATTAATCCTTTGAAACTTCTTCTTAATTTGCGCAAGTAGCTCACAAGTTATAGTCACGATGACGGTCTTGTTCACAATTATTTTGGCTACTCCTGTCTTCATTTGAGTCCCATCTCAATCTTCTTCTTCGTCCTCTCCTATATTATGAAAGACATACATGATTAAAAAAATATCCAAAACAAGACATTCAGAAACAAAGAAAAAAAACCATGTCTGAAAACAATGGAAAATCCGACCGTTTTGATGAGGGCACAGCTTCTGTCTCGACGACACCAGGAGTAAAAGGACTCGTCGACACCGGAATAACCGAAGTTCCTCCTATCTTCCATTACCCTCTTTCTACTTTGTCCAACAACAGACCTTCTGATATCTCCGGATTAAACCTCACCGTCCCGATCATCGACCTCGGAGAAATTAACGACACATTCGCAAGAAACATCATCGTCTCAAAGATCAAAGAAGCAGCAGAGAACTGGGGGTTTTTCCAAGTGATCAACCATAGTGTTCCTATTACTGTTCTTGAAGAGATCAAACAAGGAGTTCAAAGATTTCACGAGGAAGATCCTGAGGTGAAGAAAAACTATTCTCCTACTGAGTCCAACAAGAAGTTTGTTTACAACCAGAACTTCGATCTCGATCATTCTTCTCCTCTGAATTGGAGAGACTCGTTCGTTTGTTACATTGCTCCAGATCCTCCAAGTCCAAAGGATATCCCAATAACCTGCAGGTAACAATATTTATAAGTTTTCAGGAATTCAAAAAATGATTCCACTATATATAATCTATATATTCTTTTTTGTTTTGTTTAAGCTGGTTTTCCTTTCGCTAGTATTTCGTGATTAAGTATAAGGGAATCTTTTTTTTTTATAGTTAAAATGCTTCCATTATTAAAGTGCGAATCATGATGTATATATCATTTTCCTTTCAAGAGTTTTGATTCTGAACCTATATATAAGTATGATATTAGGGATGCTGTAATGAAGTACTCGAAGCATGTCATTGACTTTGGAGCGAAGCTCCTCCAACTTCTCTCAGAAGCTTTAGGTGTAGACTCTGATACCCTTAAGAACATGGATTGTCTTAAGGGTTTGTTTTTGGCCTGCCATTACTACCCACCTTGCCCCCAACCTGACCTAACTTTGGGCTTAAGTAAGCACACCGATAACTCTTTTCTTACACTTCTTCTTCAAGACCAAATCGGTGGTCTTCAAGTTCTTCATCAAGATATTTGGGTCGACGTCCCTCCTGTTCCTGGAGCTCTTGTAGTCAACATCGGTGATTACATGCAGGCAAGCCCCAATTGATGCATTAATTCTTTTAGCTAAAAGCAGAATTTTTTTTTATAGAATTTTGAAACGTTTTTTTTTTGTTCGCAGCTGATAACAAATGACAAGTTCTCGAGCGTGGAGCATAGGGTAAGGGCGAACATAGATGGACCTCGAATTTCAGTTGCGTGTTTTCTTAGCTCGAGTTTGTTTCCAAATTCCACGGTTTATAGACCAATCAAAGAACTTCTGTCAGAAGAAAACCCTGCCAAGTATAGAGACATTACCATCCCAGAGTATACTGCAGGATTCCTTGCAAATGGCTTCGATGGGAAAACGCATTTGTCTAATTTCAAGATATGAAGGAAGGACGTGTCCGGGATAAGGAAAGATATTCAGATATTTATGTGTGTGTTTGCATCAGAAATTCCCTTAAAATACTATATTAAAAAGAAGAAAGAATGTACTAGTAACTTGACTAGTAAACGGATTAACACTTGATTTCTTACTTACGCTTCATGTGAGGCATCTCAAAACTCGGGCCTCTTTTTGCCAACTAAAATCTTTACTCTACATAGCAAGAAAAGCAATGTTCAGAGCTTATTTTTTGGGGTCAAAATCATTTAGACCAGATTTTACTTTTTATTCAAGGTGTGCTGGAGGAAGAGTTAGTTGACTTCAGAGTTCATAATAAAGAGGATAAAGAATAGGGCCAAGAATGAAACAAAGAAAAGGACAAAAAGAATCATTAAGAATAGCTGAGTCTATTTGGAGTTGAGGAGATGAATGATCTATATTATTAAAACAGGAAAAAATGCATATTTCAACCTGAACTAAGACAATTTTGCTTTCTCAGATCTAAATAATCAAGAAGTGCGTAATTCAAATCAAACTGTGTTAAAACTTAAATTTCCTACCCGAACTTATTACTTCGGGCCAAAATCTACTTTGACTAACTATCATTTAATCAAGCGTTAAAAAATATCAGACCTTGTGATGGGAAAAATGCATTTTTAGACCCGAACTAATTTTTACTTGTTTTTTCATACCTGTACATTTGAATATTTTATATTTCTATTCAAATTTAAATAAAATTCAAATTTCCTATCTAACAAACCAATCATTTAAAAACTGAACCTCACCGGCCGGTTCGGCCAATTGAACCATGAACGGGTGGCCAGTCCAGTTTGGTTTTAATAATATCTAAATTTGTAATTAACCCAAAAAACCTCCCTAAAACCCGATAGTAAAACAGAAACCGACTGATTCTAATTAAAAACCCGATTTTGGTTCTTACAAACTAAACTAATATTTTTACAAAGCATCATTATTCAAGTTAAATTATTTATTTTGGATATCCTACTAATCGTTTCGTATATATATAGCTCATCACAATTTTTTTTTCTATTCATTCTAAACTTGCAATAAAAAATGTATTTTATAAATATAAATTTAATCAAATAATCATTATTTGAAATTTAAACCTTTTTAATTTGTTGATCATTTATAATTAGAATGATATCATGTTTTTGACTAGTTTTGTCAATATATATATATATATAATATATGTATATCTGACTGTGCATTATATATATATATATATATATATATATATATATATATATTGGCAAAAAGATTTTAAAGTTGTGATGAGTTAAAAATAGATATACATATCAAAAGACTAATAAGATATCCAAAATAAATAATTTAAATTGAATAATTTATTAGAAACCAAAACCGGGTTTTAAAATTGACTATCAACCCGTCGAACCGGCCGATGCGGTTCGGTTTTTAAATCATTGGTTTCCTGGATAGGAAATTTGAATTTTATTTAAGTTTGGATAGAAATATAAAAAATTCAAATATACAAGTATGAAAAGGCACGTAAAAATTAGTTTGAATCTAAAAAACAATTTTTCCCTTTACAAGGTGTGATTTTTTTTTAATGTTTGACTAACTATTCGTTAGTCAAAGTTGATTTTGGCAGGAAGTAATAAGTTTGGATAGGAAATTTAAATTTTATCACGGTTTGGGTTGAATTACGCATTGTTTAATTGTTTAGGTCTTAGTTTAGGTTGAAATAAGCATTTTTCCATTAAAACAGAAACACACTTTAGAAAATAACTTTTAACCATATATTGTATTACATGAAATGCCACTACAATTACTAAATATTTTAAACTTTCATTAATGGTAAAATGGTCAATTCAATTATTACCTAATTTACTTATAATATCTTATAATATGTTTTAATTAAAAAATAAAAATATATTTCCTTTTTTAATTACAAGATAATCTAAAATAAATGTTTTATATCTTTCATTTTTTGAAGATTAAAAAATTCATTAATAATTATTGTAATAATAAGATAATTTATTAAATTACAACTTTATCTGTAAAAAATATATATATATATATATTCTATATATATATTCTATAAGCACAGTTAATAATTAAATTAAATATTATAAATTACTCAATATAAATAAATAACTTAATGGTAATGTAAATAAAATAACTTTAATACACAAATAATTATTAATTTACAATTATATAGAAATATTTTTAATTTAATAAAATATAAATATTATAAATTATTCAATATTTGTGTTTTTTGATAATATGATGGACGGATTGTGATTATATTGTTTTTTTCGAAATGATGCCTATTGCGGGGTTAACTATTAAACATGCAAAATATTTAGATCAGTGTGAAACGAGTTAAAAGAACGAAAACAAACTAAAATATATTATTTGTTAACGGGGTAAAATATAATAAATTAATAAATAGATGATCCGAAGAATATATCTACATTTAAAAATAAAAAATTTAACAAAAAAATCTATAAATATATTATCTGAAATAAATAAATATCAGAAAAAATTTTAAAAAGTTAAGCAAATTAAAAATTAAAATATAGATGTTCTTCTCTATTAAATAAAAATATATATATCAAAAATATATTTCCGCGCTTCAAAAGTACGGGTCAAAATCTAGTGCTGTTTTAAGAGGGAAACTTAAACTGTCACTGATTATTCCTGAATAAGAGAAACCCAAAATGATTGTTAGAGACAATTATGTATTTCTGTGATGAGACTTAGGGTTCACCCCACTTCTTTATTAAAGAGGAGTCACAACTTGGAGAAATAACATATAATTAAGGAGTGGTGAAGGAAAAGCCACAACACTACAGCAGCCACCTAGAAATGAGTAGAAGGTGGATCTGATCCGTTTTGGGAAAAATAGTGAAAATTTGGGTCAAAGATATAGAGTAACAAAAATGGTTTGTCATTTACCGTTATAGTTATAGTAACAAAAAGTATTGTTATTTTTTTTGAGACAGATCTCTGAAAGTTGAATTTGCAAATAACCAACTTTAGAGGCAGTTTCCCGTAGACAGAAATATTTTTTCTTTTAATATTGATTTATTATTATATTGCAAATTATGAAAAATATTACATCGACGACTCTTACAACTGACAATTTTACCGTCTTTTGAAGATCCATGCCTAACGAGTCATTTGCACCTGCTGCCACTATGAAGATCCATGCTAACGGTTGCACCTGCTCCACGCCGAAGATCTCATGTAAACTTATCTTTTTTAATCTGTATAAATCACCAATAAATCGTGCTCTCCGAGAATAGAAACCTAGAGGAATAGAAACTCATACATCTGGGTGTAGAAGCATTAATGAACCTTTAGTTAAACCACTGGATTAAAAAGGGTTCCACAGACTCAAAAATATTTAGAAAGTGATCTAGGTATTACTGGAAGTCTTTGCCGACATATTTCCAAGTTATCTCTCTGATCTTTAATCCGAGGTATAGTTGAAAAGTTATCACCGGTTTTTCCAGTCTGAACTATATCTAAACTAAAATAACATAGATTTAGATTTTTCTAGAATCAAATAAAAAACCTTGGACCTATTTTCCTACTATAGAAAATGTAATTTGTTGATCAAAATTCTAACTAAAAAAAAATTCTAATCTGGAGAAAATGTTCTATTTAGAACCTATTTTTCTTGTATATAATCTATGATAGTTAAACACAGGAGATGTGGTTGCAGTTATGGGAACTTACAAAAGTTGACGGTTGCGGTATCAAGCATTATTATGCGATTCATATGATTACCGCAGCGATAAAAATTATATGCGTTTGTGAGATACTTATATATGACCGATTAGCGGAGGAAATCTCTGTTAAACAACAAATTAACAAAATAAATATTTTCTAGAACTATAAAAAACATTAACCAATTATATTATTATAATAAAATATCATATCATTAATTTAATATATTTAATAGTAAAATTATGTGAATTTTTTATTAAATTTAGATAATTAGTTATGATTAATGGAGAATCTTTTTTAAATTAGTGTTAAATTTAGAAAATTTTAATTTATTAGATAAAAATATAAATATAGAGTATTAGTTGAGGAAAAGCTTCTTGAAAAACATTTGATCTAAAGATTTTATTAATATAAAATTATGTTAATAATTAGTAAATAGTAATTATAAAGTATCAAATTAATTCATATACTTCATAATTATAATATCCAAATTTTAGAATTATAACTTATTAATTTTTGTTTGAAAAACCATTTGTCATGTTTGATGCAGTTATCATCTATTGTCTATACGTCAAAAGGCAATAATCACTACATTAA
This sequence comes from Sisymbrium altissimum, assembly GCA_900406495.1. Taxonomy (NCBI): domain Eukaryota; kingdom Viridiplantae; phylum Streptophyta; class Magnoliopsida; order Brassicales; family Brassicaceae; genus Sisymbrium; species Sisymbrium altissimum. The sequence continues at coordinate 8,419 of OVBI01003250.1, forward strand.
AAAAAAGAAATAAGCAGGAGAAAACTTAATCCAAACATTTGAAAAGAACATTAAGCAAATTTCTTATTTGAAAAAACATGATCTAAGGTAATTTAGTATGATTATTGCTTTGCTTGACAACATCCAATACAGTAAACAAATCATACACTATTAGTTGCATTTTATATCCCTAACTCGACAAAGTTACCCATGAAAAAAAATTAATCACGAGTTCTTTTCTTGTTTAATTTTGAAAATTATTTTGACAAAATATATTAGTTAAACTAATATTATCTTCTGGTAATTGAGTAATATCAAAGAATATCAATCATTGTTAAAGAGGGATGTAGTACGGGCATCGATACCCTGAATCTCTATTTCATTATTATTTGTCCTTAAAAAAATAAAAAAATTACACTTTCTAAATTAATCGCAGTTCTCAAAGTGATTGACGTTTTGAATCTTCTTTTATTCTTCCTCTTCTACTTCTCATAAATTACAACATATCGCTCTCGAAGTTAGTTCATTTCACAATAACTTTGTAAACACATTTCCCTACTAAATGGATTTCACATCAATTTATCTTCTCATATGTCTTGGTTTTAACTGATACATTAATACACTAATATTCTTTTTTTTCTTCTTCTTCTTCTTCTCAGTCTCTCAACCATATATCCCCATTTTAATATTTAACTTTTATCAGAATCTCAAAAAAAATTTTATTGATCCATTAAAACTTTTTCTTTGCGCAAATAGGTCACCCACATTATAGTCATTGTCTTGTGCACAATTATTTTCACTACTTCTGTCTTCATTGGAGTTTTATCTCAATCTTCTTCTTCGTCTCTCATTTTATGGCTGTCTATAAAATGTTGTGATCGGATACAATTAGACTTATTTGGCTAGTGGGTAGAAGTGTTTTAGGTAAGTTCACCAATAGAGAAAAGCAAGATATTTCGGAATATAACTACAATTATATCATTTGCTAAAAGTACATCATGGATGTTGATGGAAGATAATACAATTTGATTGAGCATGGTCAATTCTCCATCGTATGAATTTGTTGATATAAGTAACATATATTCAAATGAATAGCAACAAAGTGGTAACAAAACTACTTGTTTTCTATTATTAATGATGAAACTATTAAGTACATCTATAAAAAGGAAAAAGTAGTCAAAAGAAAGAAACTGTATTCGTTATCTCTTTTGAGTTTGCTCATATATATACTAAAGTCGCAAAGGAGAAGAAACAATAATAAAAAAAACACATACATTAATAAGTTGAAGAACTTTTCCTCATTTTAGCATTATGGCCTCATCTACAATTTTCTTAAGCGCTTCTCTTCTTATAGCTTTGATGTTCTCTTCTATGGTCACCTCAAGCCATTCTGCAAAACAACTTACCAAGAAACAAGGTTTAAAACCAAAATTTTTTAGATCCCATTTCTCGAGACCCGGATTTCCTAGGTTTCCAAGACCCGGATTTCCTCAGTTTCCAAGACCTGGTTTTCCAACAAATCCTATGTCATTCCCTCAATTCCCAACACCCGGTTTTCCAAGCAATCCAACACCTGGTTTCCCTCAATTCCCAAAATCCGGTTTTCCAATCAGTCCAACACCCAATTTCCCTCAATTTCCAAGCCAAGGTTTCCCAAAATTCTCTCAATTTCCGGGTCAAGGTTTCCCAAAATTCCCTCAATTTCCGAAAACCGTTTTCCCATCTTTCCCTCCTGCAACGCCTGGAACACCCTCTGGAAACCTCAAGCCCGATCCATCAATCTCCGCTCCATCCACTCTCCCAGCAACTTCTGCTCTCAGCCCTTGAGTTAGTTTTTCCAAACTTATAAGATTCAGTTACTGTATTTATTCTCTTCCGCATATGTGAAGATTATCATCAATATAAGCTAACTAAAATATGTATTAGTGGCTTAAAGATTGATGAGTATTGACTGTATTTGTAAGTATATAATATCTGAATGACAAATGTAAACTATTTTATACTTATTGAGTATCGAATATTGATTTTATGCATCTGATTCCTAGTATAATGGAAAAAAAAATTGATTATATATAAAAAAAAGGAATATTGTGTAAATGGTTCAAATTCTAATACTTTTTTCTTACTACTTCTTTCTTAATTTTTACATACTTTACCCTTTTGACATATCTAATAAACCATTAAAAATAGTTTTGGAAGGCAAAAAATTAGAAAAAATCTAAATAATAAAATAAGCACTTGTAAGAATATAGGTATATTTTTCAAAAATTAAAAATATGGTTAGAATTAATATTAATTTTCTGTTTTACCTTCTCCAGAAATCATATTCTACAATCTACAAGGTGGTAGAATATATATTCTACACGTTGATATGTTGTCTACTGTAGATAGAATATGTTCTACCAATTATTGATTCATCTACACACTCGTAGAATATATGTTCTACTCACTACTCTATATTCTACGATTTAATTGATTTGGTAGAGTACATATTATAAATTTTGTTCTATATTCTATCAATGTTTGGTATATATATATATATATTCTACCCACACTACTATAATATACCATTCGTAGAATTTATCTTCCACCTTTTATTTATTTTCTACATGTTGTAGAATATATATTCTGCAAAAATATCAGAAAATTTAGGAAATATGATTAGTGATTATTTACCATATCTTTTCAAAATTTATCTTTCATCCAACAAAAAAACAGTTACTTCTTTTATTAAGTTGTTGGTGGTGTTCACAAATTTTACTATTTTATACTTAATCGTAAATTCTTACAAGTGCCTATTTTACTTTTTATACAAGGTGTGCTGGAGGAAGAGTTATTTGACTTCAGAGTTCAGAATAAAGAGGATAAAGAATGGGCCAAGAATGAAACAAAGAACAGGACAAAAAGAATCATTTAAAGAATCGTTGAGTCTATTTTGAGTTGAGGAGATGAATGATCTATACTATTAAAACAGAAGCACACTTTAGAAAATAAGTTTTAATCATATATTATATTACATAAAATACCATCACAATTACTAAATATTTTAAACTTTCATTTAATGGTAAAATAGGCAATTCAATTATTACCTAATTTACTTATAATATCTTTTTAATTTAAAAATAAAAGTATATTTCCTTTTTTAATTACAAGATAATCTAAAATAAATTTTTTATATCTGTTATTTTTTTCAAGATTATAAAATTCATTAATAATTATGGAAATAATAAAATAAGTTATTAAATTAAAAACTTATCTATAAAACGAAAAATAGAAATCATATAATATATATATATATATATTCCATAAACACAGTTAATAATTAAAATAAATATTACAAATTACTCAATATAAATAAATAACTTAATGGTAAAGTAAATAAAATAACTTAATACACAAATTATTATTAATTTAGAATTATATAGAAGTATTTTTAATTTAACAAAATTTAAATATTATAAATTACTCAATATTTGTATTATTTGATAATATGATGGACGTATTGGGATTAGATTTTTTTTCGAAATGATGCCTATTGCGAGGTTAACTATCAAATATGCAAAAATATTTAGATCATTGTAAAACGAGTTAAAAGAACGAAAACAAACTAAAAAATATTGTTTGCTAATGGGGTAAAATATAATAAATTAATAAATAGATTATATGAAATAATATATCTACATTTAAAAATAAAAAAATTAACAAAAAAAAACTCTATATATATATATATATTATCTGAAATAAATTAATATAGAAAAAATTAAAAAACTTAAGCAAATTAAAAATTAAAATATAGACGTTCGTTTCTATTAAATAAAAATATATTTATCAAAAATATATTTCTGCGCTTCGAAAGCGTGGATCAAAATCTAGTGCTGTTTTAAGAAAAACTTAAACTTTCACTGATTACTCCCGAATAAGAGAAACCCAATTAGAGACAATTATGTATTTATGCGATGAGACTTAGAGTTCACCCCACTTCTTTATTAAAGAGGAGTCACAACTTGGAGAAATAACATATAATTAAGGAGTGGTGAAGGAGAAGCCACAGCACTACAGCAGCCACCTAGAAATGAGTAGAAGGTGGATCTGACCCGTTTTGGAGCGTTTAAAAATCGTATGGGAAAAATAGTGAAAATCTGGGCCAAAGATATAGGGTAACAAAAATGGTTTGTCATTTACCGTTACAGTTATAGTAACAAAACGTATGGTTATTCTTTTGAGACAGATTTCTGAAAGTTGAATTTGCAAATAACCAACTTTGGAGGCAGTTTCCCGTAGATTCAGTATTTTTTTTTTAACACTGATTTATTATTATATTAAAAATTATGAGAAATATTACATCGACGACTCTTACAGCTGACAATTCTACCGTCTTATGAAGATCCATGCCAAACGGTTGCACCTGCTCCACGCCAAAGATCTCATGTAAACTTATCTTTTTAATCTGCATAAATCACCAATAAATCGCGCTTTCCGAGAATTGGAGTCCAGACATTTGGGTGTAGAAGTATTAATGAACCTTTAGTCAAACCACTGGATTAAAGGAGTTTCCACAGACTCAAAAAAATTAGAAAGTGATCTAGGTATTATTGGAAATCTTTGCTGACATATTTCCAAATCATCTCTCTGATATTCAATCCGAGGTATAGTCAGAAAGTTATCACCGTTTTTTCCAGTCTGAAATATGTCTAAATTAAAATAACATAGATCCAGATTTGTTTAGAATCAAACAAAAAACCTTGGACCTATTTTCCTTGTATAGACACTGTAATTAATTGATCCTAATTCTAATTAAAAAAAATTCTAATCTGGAGAAAATGTTCTATTTAGAACCTATTTTTCTAGTATATAAACTGCGATAGTTAAACACAGGAGATGTGGATGCGGTTATGGAAACTTGCAAAAGTGGATGGTTGTGGTATCACGCTTTATTAAGCGATTCATATGATTACCGCAGCGATAAAAATTATATGCGTTTGTGAGATACTTATATATGGCTGATTAGTAGAAGCAATATCAGTTAAACAACAAATTAACAAAATATACATATTTTAGAATTAGAAAAAACACTAAAAAAATATATTATTATAATTAAATATCATATGATTAATTCAATATATTTAGTAATAAATTTATGTGAATTTTTTTATAATTTAGATGATAAGTTATAATTAATGGAGAATCTTTAAATTAGTGTTAAATTTAGAAAATTTTAATTTATTAGATAAATATATATATATATATATATA